>JAOXYI010162774.1:0-11466 GCA_028566495.1 Lithophaga antillarum | reverse complement strand
ACAGACTAGTTAGGAATAACTTTCTTTAACCAAAAGTAATTGGATAAACCTTTAGCAAGAAGTCATTATTTTAAATAATGTGTAAAGACAGTAGGCAGTAGTGTCCTTAATTAAAACGCTTCTTCCTAGATGCAAAAGTTTTATATTTATAGTGTCATAGTTGGTATGTTGATTCTTAGAAGTATACGTTCTTTAAAATGCTGCCCTCTACATAGACACTGTCCATATTTAAAATGCTACTTATTAGATACATAATATATTTAGGTAAATGTTACTCTCTAAATACTTGGTGTCTTTAGTTAAAAATGCTATTTTTAGATACTTTAAATGTCTACAATTAAAAAGTCAGTTGCATAGCATCTTTACTTTACTTTTTCTAGATACTTAATGTCTTTAGGATTAATCAGATTTTCTAAAGACACATTATTTTAAGTTATAACTAGAAATATATATGCCTAAAATAAACCTTTCTACATACATGTACATACTATCTTTAGTTAAAATGCTGCTACCTAATTACGTAAATTTTAATGTATTCATCTTTAATGTTATTTTATATAAATTTTTGTGATTTTAGTTAAAATAAAAACTTTTTTGTAGATACATTGCATCTCGTGTGAAAATGCTACTCTCTAGATACATGATGTCTAGCTAAACTAAAACTAAATATTTAGTATCTTATGTTAAAATACCACTATCTAGGTATATACTGTCTTGATTCAAAACACTTTTTAACAGATATTTTGTGTCTTTGGTTAAAATAAATTTGTAGATACATGGGTGTGCCACAAAACTGATATTCACCAAGGCCTTGACACGCCCACAAAACAACATATTCAAAAGACCATTATTATACATTATCACTTAATTAATTTGTATATGGTTCAAAATATAGCTGAATCACGAAGTAAAGATTATTTTAGCTAAACAAACATTTTTTTTATAAATTAAAACAATAATCAATTTTGAGACAGAAATATTAAAAGATTTACTTACATCAATTTGATAGTTTTTAATGGACTGTAGATAAGCAGTATCTATATCATTAGGTTCTCTTGTAAGGCTGGGTCTACTCTGTCGTCGATTTGGTTCATCTGCGTCTACTCTGTCAAACTGAAGTTCTAATTTTGGTTTTTTAACTGTAGATGGTTTTAACGGTTTAACCCTAGTTGTGTCCACTCTGTCAAATTGAAGTCCTAATTTTGGTCTCTTAACTCTTGATGGCTTTAACGGTTCAGTTCTAAGCTGAATATTTTGAGCAGATGAGTTTACTCTGATCCTCTGTTGAGAAGTTGTAACCGGTTGATCTAATGAAAATCCAACTGTCGATCTTTCGGAAATGAATGGTTTTGAACCATCATGGTGAACATGAGTTTCCGGTGATCGCTGTGTTAAAGATGAGATAAACGGTGGGTGGTCTGAAAACTCTGCATTCAGATTCAACTTCAGTTTGGGTCTAACTGCTGGTTTTGAAGACTGGCATGTTACGGTTCTAAAGTCACCGGATGACTGTGTGACGGATGGAAACGATAGTCGTTCATCAGTCGGTGTTACATCTTTAAATGTAACCTTATGTGTCTGGCCAGACATATTACACGTCTTTACTGTATCAAGTTATCATTTTTTGTGGTTTGTTCTCTTTCATCAGCGATTCAAATCTGTTTTTCACAATTACGTTCTACAAAGATATACAAATTAAAACAAGATTAGATGGCGATTGCATGCTGATTACGACACATTTAGAACCACATATATCAGAATTTAATTCATCACGAGTCTGGAAATAGTATGTAGTAATTCACTTAAGCACCAATGATGGTAGCGCCGAGACCATATAATCTCCGATAAAACTGACTAAAAGGATTTGTATTCAGATTATTACAAATAAAGCTGTAATCGTTGCAAATACTACTTTTGATTTTTTTACCAGATTTTCCAACAGAAAAATCCGCTTATTGGTTTGGTGATGTCTGTCGGGTGTCCTCCCTATGTTACACTTTATCTCAGCAGTCGCTCAACATACCTTAGTGAAACTTGAAGATTGTTTAATTTATCATAAAATACTAACTATTTCGAAACTTTTCAAAAATTTTATGATATCAGGACTTGGAACAAAAATAGCTGTAAATATTGCGTTAACTTCTGGGATAACCTGTATCTCAGCAACCACTACAGATATCTCAATGAACCCTCAGGATAATTTTACTTATCATAAAATGCTGAAATTGACAACTTGGGGATTATTTTACGTATCATAAGCAACTCTTCAGAATTCTACGACATCAAATATGGCCGCGAGAACTTTGAACAAAAATGCTAATACTGGGTTACCTTTCTGTGGTAACCCGTATCTTAGTGACCACTCAAGATACCTTAATGAAACTTGGATTATTAACCGGGTTTTCCAACAGAAAAATGCGGTGTTTGTAGGGAGGGCGGGTGGCCGGCGTACTCCTAGTGTTAACTTTCTGGGATAACCTGTGTCTCAGTAACCGTTCAACATATTTTAATGAAACAAGGAGTATTTTACTTATCATAGAATACTAAGATTCGCAACTGTTAAAAAATTCTGTGGTATCAAATACAGTCGCCAGGACTTGGGACAAACATGGTTGCCAATACTACGGTAACTTTCTGAGGTAACCTGTCTCCCAGCAACCACTCAAGATATCTTAATGAAACTTCAGGATAATTTTAGTTATCATAACAGACTGAACCTGCCAACTTTTCAAAATTCTACAGTATCAAATATGGCCGCCAAAACTTGAAACAAACATGACTGTCAGTATATTTTGTACTACGTTAATTTTCTTGGGTAACCTGTATCTCAGTGACCACTTAAGATATCTTAACGAAACTTGAGGATTATTTTACTAACATTCTCAACGTTCCGAAATTCTACGATATCAAATATGGTCGCCAGAACTTGGAACAAACATGGTTCCCAATGCTGTGTTAACTTTCTGGGGTAACCTGTATCTCAGCGACCACAGATATTTTATAGAAACTTGGATATTTACCGGGGTTTCCAGCTGAAAAAACAGTGATTGGTTTGGACATATCTGTTGGGCGGACGGGTGGCCGGGCGTTCTCCTAATGTTAACCTTGTAGAGCAACCTGTATCTCAGCAACCTATCAACATATCTTAATGAAACTTGAGGATTATTTTGCTTATCATAAAATACTAATATTCGAAACTTTTCAAAATTCTGTTGTATCAAATACGGCCGCTATGACTTGGAACAAACATGTTTGCCAATACTGCGTTAACTTTCTGATGTAACCTGTCTCTCAACAGCCATTCAAGATATCTTAATGAAACCTGAGGATAACTTTAGTTATTATAACTGCCAACCTTTCAAATACTACGGTATCAAATGGCCTCCAACACTTGAAACAAACATAATTGCCAGTATATTTTTGTGCTACATTTTTTTCCTTGGTATATATTTTTGTACTACATTACTTTTCCTTGGTAACCCGTATCTCAGTGACCACTCAAAATATCTTGATGAAACTTGAATGTTATTTTACTTATCACAAAATACTTATTCCCAACTTTTCAAAATTCTACGGTATCATATATGGCCACCTGAACTTATAACAAACATGATTGCCAATACAGCGTCAACAATCTGAGGTAACATGTCTCTGAGCAACCACTCAAGATATCTTAATGAAACTTGAGGGTACTTTTAGTTATCATAACAGACTGAAATTGCCACCTTTTCAACATTCTACAGTATCAAATATGGCCGCCAAAACTTGAAACGAGCATGACTGTCAGTATATTTTGTACTACGTTAATTTTCTTGGGTAACCTGTATCTCAGTGACCACTCAAGATATCTTAATGAAACTTGAAAATTATTTTACTTATCATAAAATACTAATATTCCCAACTTTTCAAAATTTTACGATATCAAATATGGTTGCCAGAACTTGGAACAAACAAGACTGTCAACGTTGTGTTAACTGTCTAAGGTAACCGGTATCTCGGTGATCGCGCAAGATGTCTTTTGAAACTTGAATTATTAACCGGGTTTCTAACGGAAAAAAATATCAGTGATTGGTTTGGTCATATCCGTTGGGCGGACGGTTGGAAGAGCGTCCTCAAAATGTTAACGTTGTAGAGTAACCTGTATCTCAGCAACCTATCAACATATCATAATGAAATTTGAGGATTATTTTACTTATCATAAAATACTAAGATTCGCAACTTTTCAAAATACTGTAATACCAAATATGGTCGCCGGGACTTGGAACAAACATCGCTGCTAATACTGCGTTAACTCTCTGGGGTAACCTGTATATAAGCAAACACTCAAGATATCTTAATCAAATTTTAGAATAATTTCACTTATCTAGTAATAGAAATGAAATAGTCTTATTCCATTGGCTGATCGGTTCCTTCTAAATTTTAATGTTAGACTTGCTTACGTAAATTTATCAATGAACAGTGTGTTAGCCAATAAGATCATACATTTCAACAGTATACCAAATACAGAAAATACCCGAAGTAAATGCGACCGTAAAATTATTAACATTTGGCTAAAGAAATGTGATTAAAAATATAAATCTACAGCTATTTCATTCGTTATATTCGTTGTATTAAGTAACCGTACTCAGATTTCACCAAAACAACGTCTTTTATTCGATGGGTTGGTCACTTTCTAAGTGTAACCATGTGTACATGTATTATTTCTAGATTAAATCGACAGCGTGTTTGTTTATTTCTGTGTTAAAGGTCAAACACTGGATATAAAAAAATGGAACTAAAAACAAGCGTTTTATTTCTATTACTAGATAAAAATGTTATCAATCTAATAATCATAGCCACTATTATTAGATGAATATCTTATATTATCATAAAATATTGAAATTGCCAGCTTTTCAAAATTCTATAGTACCAAATATGGCCGCGAGAACTTGAAACAAACATGGCTGTCAGTACTGCGTTATATTTCTGGGGGAATCTTATTTCAGTGACCTACTCAAGATATTTTAGTGAAAACTGAGTATTATTTTACCCATCATAAATTTCTGAAATTTGCAGCTTTTCAAAATTCTACGATACCAAATATGGACTGCGTTAACTTTCTGGAGGTAACCTGTATCTCAGTTACCGCTCCAGTTATCTTAATGAAACTCTTAAAGAATTATTTTACTTATTATAAAATACTACGATTTCCAATTTTTTAAAATTCTACGGTATCAAATATGGTCCTCAGAACTGGAAACAAATATGGCTGCCAATGCGGCGTTAAATTTCTGGGTGCTACCACTCAAGATATCTTAATGAAACTAGAGGGTTATTTTACTTATAAAACACTAAAATTCCTAAATTTTCAAAATTCTGAGTTGTCAAATATGGTCGCCAGCCTTGTAACAAACATGCAGCCAATACTGAATTAACTTTCTGGAGTAACTATCGATTTGTGAGCTATGCTTACAGGATATTACATTTTCTCACCTCCGCTAATGTAATAACAACTAGTTTTAGTACCAAACAGGAAAACCCAGTTTGCTGTCTTTCTGACAACTGAATGTTCTTGGTTTAAAAAAAAAACACCTGAAACCCATTACAATTTACTATATATTCATTTTCACTTCGTTTTGATCGACATCCTCTGAAAAATTGGAGATTTTCCGATGTCAGTTGGTCATGTTACTGTCGCAAAAGGAGTTTAATGACGACGTGTTAATTGTGTTAGTAAAAAGCATAATTGCGATCGTAAAATCATCAGACTATTCTAATTCAACGAAAAAACGTTTAAAAATTACCAGAAACGCCGTCAGCGACTGTGCTTGAACTTCAGTGTGTAGATCATGTGTTCACGCCCTTCTTTTAAAATTTTCAGCAATTGTCCAATCAAAATCAACGTTAAGTCTAATGTTGTATTACAATGAGTTTTTACAGGATTTTCAAAGTAGAAGAATCATCTAGCATTTCCATGAGAAATGTTAATATGGCGATAGATTAAAAACATAGAAACGTTCTGGATTAATAATACTTTATTATTTAAATACAAAATGAAAACTGAGACATTCTTTTATGTTTTTAATATTACTAGTATGTGTTGGTTGAGAGCAAGAGAAAACCGCTAACGGCAGAAATGAGTCATGAAAACAATCTGATTTAAAATTTATTATATTCAGTGAGTTAACACAGTAATACTGCAATAATGAAATGATTCCATATTAAAGATAAACAAATTTGGTTGATGGTTCCTTGTGTAAAGTAGAATGTGCCAGGAAATATTTAACAGTCGCGGGAACAATATAGGTTAATGACATCTGAAGAAAGATGTTAAAATTTCGCGTTACAATACTACTAATTCCAAATCAGTCCCACAATTCTAGAAAACAGGAACAGCATTGTTCAGTAAAAATGTTAGTAAATCAGTAGTTTGTATACAATACTGAAACGAAATTCAATTCCGGTTTTCTGGCTACAATACTGGAAATATCAGAATTATGAACTGACAATACTGGAGTTACACGTTTTACAAGAAGAAACATTACGATTTACACTCAATAAAGCTGATTACAAATCACATTCAGTTAATAATATTCTATTAAAATTGGTATTGGAGACTTGGCTGTCATACATAGTATACATAAACACAAGCAGTCAGTTGTAATTACTTATCTAACTGCATTGTCACTGCGGAAATGTCCAATATCAATAATATAATGTTCCCAGAATTATGGTAAATACAAGAAGTAAAACCCAGTGGTCATTTTGTTGACGACAAATCGATTGATCAGAATTAGTCAGCATGTGTATTTTCCCAATAGCTTGAATATTGATTGCATCCAGAGGGATGTGTGGTTTTCTTCATCATTACACAATAACGAAAATGTAGAAATAGTACTTTACGTCTGTCTTCTTTGTCTTTTTGTGTATTACCGATTGATTAATTCATGGATTTTTTTAACATCAGTATTGATTTTAAACACTACTGTTTTGCAGAGAATAGATTTCATTAAAATTCATGATCTGCAACATGGTCTTAATGTGAAGCAAGAATAATTCAATTTCCAAACAAATGATCAATTTCAAGTTTGAAATTTTACACGTAATTATATAATTAAAATATCATCAGAAACAATTGACGAGCATAATTATAATCATAAACCATCAAACATTTATTATTATTTATAGAAATTTTCTATATTTAGGATCTGCGACAAAAAGTAATCATAGTACGATACATTTTCAGGATTCTAAAACACATCATGACTGCAAACTGCAACAGACTCAAGAGATTTAAAAAAGTAAGGTAAAAATCAATACTAAACAATAAATAAACAGACAGCATGCTTACCGGGTATTGTTCTCTCATTACAATGTGGATTTATCCATAACAGATTGTCCTTTTTACTCTTACATAACATCATTTCCAGTAAGAGAATATATTGGTACAACCATGTGTTATCCTGAAATGGGTCATCATCGTAGTTCTTCCAGGCGTTATACTTTTATCGTATTTTCTATATGAAGGAGAAGTGAATGACATTTGGTATTATAAGATATCGAGAAAGGAAAAGACAAGATCTGATATTATAAAGTCATATTGATGAGATGCTGTTGAGCTCAAAATGGCATTATATAATGCAACATCAGATGTAACGTTGATTTTAATAGGATGCCTCGGAAAATTTGCGGGGGTAAAATCCACGATTTACGTACTTGAACTTGACACACAGTCGCAGACGACATTTCCGATATTTTAGAATATTTTAATTTTTGAGCATTTTTATGGTTGCATTAGAATAAAGATAACTGTATTGTATTTCAATATTTGCCGACGTCAGTCTAAGTATTTTACAGTCGCAAATATCTGCTAAGTCGTCGCCAGCAAAACTCAATTTGCGACAGAAAATCATCAACTGACGTCGGTAAATATTAAAATTCAATACAGTTATCTCCTAAATGATATGAAAATAGTAAATGAAAATTCTAGTACAAAACCACATGTAACGTCAAATTTAATTGGCAGACGTTCAAATTTTCAGGAGTAAAATACACGGTTTACCTGTAGGAATGGCTTGCAATGGCATATGACGTTTCCGGTAATTTACAAGACCTCATTAAATCAATATAAATGTTAAAACATAATTTGTATTCTAACACAACACGACATGTAACGTTGAATATGATTGGCTGACGTTATAATTCTCAAGCGATAAAATATATGGTTTACCTTAGAACGTCTTGCGCAATCACCTATGACGTTTCCGGTAACTCAAAAATCCAACTTAAAGCATCATTTTCACCGTTGCATTAAAGATAACCGTATTGTATTTGAATGTTTTACCATCGCAAATATCTGTTTTCTGGCTCCACGGATGCGTCGCCAGAAAACTCAATTTGCGACAGTAAAATCACCGTGTGCGTCGGAAACTATTCAAATTCGGTGCAGTTATCCTCTAATATATTTTTATTCTATTTTATTTTATTTTTCGTCTTTTCGTTTTTGTTCTGATCAACCAGTTTGAGATAATTCAGTGAAAGTGACCGAAATGTGATTATAAATTACATTTTAAACTATTTTTGGAAGTGTTAATCCTTTTCCTAGTGATTATCTTCAATTCATCTCTATAGTTTCATCATTTATATGTATTGATTTCATGAGAAAATATATTAGCTGTCATAATCAATGAATTTCCACCATTTTTTAAAAGTCAAAACTCACTGTTCATTCGAATATGTATAAAGATCAAAATTACGACAAACTGTAAACTGCATATTTGCAATAATACAGTCAGACACTGGTTTTCTTGTGCAGATATATTAGAATAGCTAACAAATTATCAAAAAATAATTAATTTTTGATAATTACACTGGCTATAAGAAGCATATTATCCCTTTGCTAAATTATGACATATGGGAATTGATTTCAGGGCAAATTTTTGGTCTAGTTTTCACAACTGCAAATGAAAGTATTGAAGGAAACTAGATCTGTCCACCAGTGTGATGTTTTTAGGTCAAGATGAATGCAGGACTACCAAGTCCTATGCAAACATTATTGTGTTTCATAGTGTTTCCCTACTGCTATCTCAGCTTGTTCAGCCGTCGAGTAATTGTGTCGCCATGACTGCTGACCTACCGTTACTAACTTCTGATCCGAACTTTTCACCGATGTCATAATGTTTGACCCGAATTTGTCAAGAGCTGACCCGAAAAACGCTGTTTAAAAACTGTAAATTTTTAAACAAAATAAACGTACTATCTGGTTTTCCTTATATAGGTATTGTCAGATATTAGCCGTTCGACGCAATATCAAGTTTTCTGGCTTGCTCGCTGCTACTCACTCGCTAACAAAGCTTCATATTTCGACTCACGGTTGATATTCGACAATATCTATGTGTAGAAAACCAGATAATATATACATTACGTTATTTATGGTACTTCATTGCCAAAGTGAAAAATAAGCAAGAAAAATATATGTAAGTTTTTAACAAAATATATTTTATCCTATAAATCCTATGATCTTTTTAACGAAATTGTTCAAGATTGCTTACCTTCTGAAATGTCATGTAGAGGACTTCTGTGGCCAAAACGTTTATATGAGATAACGTTGGTTGTTTGTGACGTCATGACATGAAGAAAAACAAAAATGCCAGACATTTTGAAAAGCATCGAAAAGAAATGGATTTATTTGAAGGTTTCTGTCGCGGTGTGGTGTTTACTTATTTTCATAACTATTTTAACGATTCAGTATCTACGGTTTCATTCGGAAAATGTGGTAGATATCAACAAAGAAGACGATGAAATGATTATACGAACTTTAAACCTTCACTACAGAGGTGACAGAGAAAAGCGCTCAGTCGATGTTGCAGCGTACAAAGAGATGGGATGGAAATTCACCCCACAGGAAGCTAAGATTGTTTTCAATGCATACTATAAATGTATAAGAGAAAGAAATCTGGCATATACAGAGAAACCACATATCAAAGCCGTTCTGGCACTGGAAGGACAAACTGTTAAAATGACATGCCATGCTTGTTTCCGACCTGACCAAGACCCCTCAAGTTACGAGATCGAATGGCAGCAACTCAGGACACAGGACGGTGTACTACGTTACGTAGAACCTGACAGTAGAATAAAGGTCAGCGACCAAAAGATGCTTGTTATTCTACAGGTGGATATTATAGATTCCGGGCAGTATTTCTGTGTACAATCTAATATTCAGGAGTATATAGAAATTTATCAACTTGACGTTATTTTCAGAGAAAGAAGGAAAACCCTACCAGAAAATCAAATAGACGATATTTTACCAGCATATGATCTTCCGAATCATAATCTTAAGGTGTTTACTTTATGGTCAGAATGGAGTGATTGTAATCATTGCAATAGGATTGCAAAAAGGAGGAAAGTAGGTATTTGTATGGTTACAAAACTGAACAAAGACAAGCCAGTGGAACCAATGGATATACCTATCATAGTTTTGTATCCTGATGGAATACCGTGTCGATCTACTGTATTACCGAAAGAAATAGCTAGAATTAAAAGAATAAAGTACAGAAGTAGCGAAACAATAATGGGTGAATGTTTTATAAAATGTCCAACTACACCTGCCTTTATAACAATTACTGATTCAAATGGAAAAATTATAGAGACAATCGATGCCGGATTTTACTCTTTAAAGTAAGTCAGATATTTCAGATATTTTTATGGTAAAATGACGGTGGACATCAAATTCACACCGTACTGAATAAAAAGTTCCCTAATGTGAGCCACATATCCACTGTATAAACAACACACAGTTCCCGAAAAAAAAATTATGAAGTGTTAGAGCCAGTTTTGCACACTTACGTGCATTACCATTCCAGTTTAAAGCAGCTTTTTGAAACTGATTAAAATTACTTTTCTTTCTAAAATTTTCTGATACCGAATTTCGTAAAACTGGCGCAGCATATGAAAGAATTTTTTACCGTAATTAGTTCTAACAAATGGTACTTCCAGTAAATTTACATGCCTAAAATTATAATTATTATTTAATCTTAAGAAATAAAATCATTCAAACTTGGAGGTACCAAACCATAAGTAATTTTATACCTCCAAGGCAATTGTCAACGTCTGATTTTTAGAGATGGCATGTGAGCTCTATCTAAAAGAGTATCATGATCAAACTGGAAATCATATATAAACCTGATAGCTATTTCTTGGATTTTTTTCTATTTTCTTTACGTTGGCTCCATGATAGAAGACGAAAATTAAAGTTTTGACAAAATAAATGTATGGAATACAATTAACTTATTATATTTTGATAAATTACTACATTCAGTTAACTGTCCAGAAGCCTTTCTATATAAAGTTTGAATATGATAATCAAAGTTTAGAATAAAATCAATATTTACACGTAACAGTCACAGGTAATAATACAATCTCGAATATGAAAAATTTGTTCCATGTTATTACTATTATTTTGTCAGTAGGAAAGTCGGACTTATCTCT
>JAOXYI010162773.1:0-18464 GCA_028566495.1 Lithophaga antillarum | reverse complement strand
CTACTTTCTGTAATATAAATTAGTAATGTTTCAACCATTCTGACTAATTTCATATAGAATTTGCCTCTCAGTTTAATTTCTAATCTAAAAAATTATGAAATAATGATTTTTCAACCAGGCTTTTGTTTTGTTTAAGTGTTTAATGAATGAGAAGTGACAGAAATGGTCATATCTAAGTATACCCGTACGAAAAGTTCCATATGGACAGGTTATGGACTCCATATGGATTTTTTTCTAATTTTCCATATGGATTTTCAACATTATGACAATTCTTTTCTATTGAGAAATCCATATGGATTTCACACATTCCATATGGAAACGTTATGGATTCCGTATGGATTTTTGGCCGAAATATGCAAATTAGTCCATAACCTTGTCCATATGGATTATGGGATTCCATATGGACAAACTTTCTTTTTCCATATGGATTGTGTATTAATCCATATGGATTTTTGCTTATTCCTTATGGATTTTTGCTGATTCCATATGGATTTTTGCTCATTCCATATGGATTTTTGCTCATTCCATATGGATTTTTAAGAAAATCCATATGGATTTTTCAATAATCCATAAGGATTACATAACAGTTGTTATGGACACATTTCAGTAGTCATGGCAGTCCTGAAAGTATAAAAATGGCTACAAGATTTAGGCCTTAAATATGATAATTCAATTTAAACACTTTAATGATTAACAACAGCGTTCACAGTAAAAATTGTTTCCAATAAACATGACATATACTTTCATATGGATGAAGCATTTTAGAAAAATTTGAAAACATTTGCTGCAAAAATGCAAAATATACAAAATAATTCAGTAGAGTTTTCATAGTAAAAACTGTCATTTGGTTTTTTTCTTCATCTGTCGCCTTGCATAATTGATGCATTCTGTCACTGCTTTTGTGAAATCCTTTTGCTGGGGAACAGTAAATTGGTTCTTCATACACCATCCATGTACAAAGTCTGAAAAAAATATATAATATATAATCCATATTTTATTAAAACAAATCTTTAAATTAAGAATTTTTCTTCATACTATTTTTATCTGTAATTGCATTTTGTATGTGAAACCCCTAATTTAAAATTTTCTGGATCCAAACCTGCTGTCCTATATGCATATTTAATTCAGAGGCCTGAGATTGCGTAATTGAGTGATTTAGGTAGTTGATAACTATTTAAATGGACAGAGCTTTGTAAAATTCAAGTTCGTACACATTTTTTTATTACTGCAATACAGGGCTACGCCGAGCGCAGCATGATATGAATCCAGTATGTCGACCACAGAAATTTGAACGAGTGTACTTTGTCTTTGAAGTGAATGTGGATAGGTAAGGAGCTTGACACAGTAATTAGCTGGACACAAAATAGCTGCTCTTTCTTTCCTGCAGTTTGTCAAAATCTGGTTTGAATTAAAAGAATTAAAATTTATTGCATTAGCCACATTTTACCCCTTCTGTCTTAGAAACAGTAAAAAAGTTACTAAAAAGAGGACTCAAATGATTCTAAAAATTTACCTTTTTGGCCCCTTTGACCCTTTTTTTATAACAATGGTAGCCACTATGTAAAATTCATTGCTCTTTACTAGTTGTTAGTAGTGTAACGATATACCGGTATTTTAACAAACCCGGTACACCGGTACAAAATCCAGCATATAGATATTTTCCGGTACGAAGAAAATTTAGACTGTGTACCACCTAGATGCTTGAAATTAGCTGTTTTTGACGTGAAGAAGTCAGATATATGACCAAAAAATAAATTTTGTTATAAGAAAATGCACACTTGTGTCTCAAAGCAACATATTTTACTTTTTTTATCATACAAAAAAGTTAAAAGAAGAAGATTAAGAAACTTAACCAAGTCAAGAAATCAGAAGACGGTACGTATCGATACGTATCATGATACGCTTGTACTGTATCGATATATCACGATACAATTTTTTATTGATGATACTCGCCCCTACTAGTTGTATCGATCAAGACAAATACTTTAAAAGTTAGTCAAAATCGACTTGAAATAAAAAAGTTACGATTAAGGGAGTTTGGCCCTTTTTGACCCCTTGCATCTTGGAAATGGTAAAAGCTACGTCAAATCTGTTGGCATACTACTGAAAGATATTTTAATAAGGAATCTAAAGAAAAAAAACCTCGTCAAAATCAGACTAAAAATAAACGCTCTATACACGAAAGTATGAAACTACCAATTTCAGCCCATTTGGGCCTCTAGTTTTCAAACCGGTAGGGGATAGACCCCCCCATTTTCAATCCCAGGCTTTGTTTTGTATCAAGGATGATTGTGTTAATTCCATGGAAATAGGTCAACTGCAACAAAAGTTATTACAAAGAAACATAAAAAAAAAATTTTCAACCCCTTTGGGCCCCTAGTTTCTGAACGGGTATAGGAAGGACCTCCATTTTCAATCCCAGACTGTATATTGCATATATTGCAGTAAGAATCATTGTGTTAAAATTTCACGGAAATTGGTCAACTGGAACAAAAGTTATTGCATGGTAACCAATGTGTCTACAGACAGACGACAACGACAGACTCATAACATAATATGACTGCAAAATTTTGGACACCCATTTGAGCCAAATAAAAGGAAACATTACATGTTTAGAAACATATACTGTCAACTACTTTCTGTTTTACCTTTTACAGAATCCAGCCTATTCCTATCCAATGTAGGTCTGCCATCATCATCATCTTCCTTTTTCAAACCTTGACCTTTGGATTCTGCGAGCTCCTGATTTGTAAACAAACTGTAAATCAGCTTCATATAAAGGGTGTAGCCAGGTTTTCCTGAATGGCTTGCTTGACGGCAAGCTTCACTCCTCAGGCCCTTTTTTATCATCACATTATGGGTTGAGATCAATTGGATTAACTGAAAAAAAAAGTAACACTTACGGTGAAATTCTCATTTTGTGAGAGGGTCAGGTCTGCCAGAAAATTCCTAGGTCAATATGTCAATATATGCTATATATATGTACAGAAACTGACAATTTGATGTGATGCAGTTTTTTAAAACAATCTTGAAACTCTAAATTGAATGATTCAGTATAAGCATGATAAGCACAAAATTAAAAAATAACAGTGATCTGCCATTATAATCCTTTGAAGTTAAATGTAACAGAGAAGAAAATTGTTGATTTCAACAGTGAGCAGTGTTTGTGTTGTATGTTAATTGTTGTATGTAATTCAACAACTGTATATGTTGTCATTTTTATGCTTCCACTGTAAGGCAATAGGAGTATTAAGTTTTACCCTTGTCCATCCATCTGTCTGTCCCATTCTGGTACTGTTCAATAAGTTATGTCAAATATTTTGAAATTTTGATATTTTGTTAAGAACCAATAAAGGAAGGTCAAGTTTGATTTTGATGGGAGCAAGGACACAAATCTTTTATTTTTATTTGTACATCGTATTAACACATGCTTATGCAAATAACAAAATCCCTCGTTTACATGTTTATTTACTCAAAAGATACTAACAGTATGATTCCTTTGGGATACTACCAAATTATAGAATAATTATGGAATGGGAATCAAAGTGTGAAATGCAATTTTTCTAGCTATATTAAACTACTCACTGTTTCATCACATTTTGCTAAACTTCCTTTTTTCTTTTGTTTCACTGTACATGCTGTAGCATTTGGTCCACTTGAAACTGCCCTGCTGTTGGTCTGATCTGAAGGTGCTGACATAGGAACAGATTCCATCTGATTGTTAAAATTTGGTCCCTTCTGATTTTCAGAGCTGAATTGTAACTGCTCTTGCTGCAAGCTTATAAAAGCAGACTGTTGCTGATTTTGGCTATCATGAAAGGTTTGCTGTGTGGTGGCAATAAAACCAGGCTGTTGTTCATTCTGGTAATAACTTTGCTGCTGAATGGGGGCCACAAAATCAGGCTGTTGTGGATTTTGGATACTGCAACTTTTCTGTTGTAGAGGGTAAAGTGTTGCCTAAAATAAAAGATCAGTAATGTCATTTTGAGCTAATAATCTAAAAACTGTACAAGAGTACATGTACATCTGATGCTATGCTTAATTTATTTACTTTCAATGTTTCCTTTTCATCATAATTTTATTTTAACACATAGAAAAAGTACAAAGGGTCCATATACTACTAGTTTAACCCCACCGCATATTGTTTGCGACTGTCAAAAGACAGGAAATATGGTGACTGGCATGTAGTTGTCTCCTTAAAACATTTTTACTTTCTAAACCATATTTGATAAACTAATGTAGTAATGTGTCCACTGATTTATCCACCTGTTTTTAGTTGGGGCCATTTCCCACCTGTTTAAGATTATGTGGCAACCTCTTAGATGTATGTTTGATCACACGGTCACTTTGGAGATGGGAGTTTGTCTCCTTGATATTTACTCCATATCCATTCTTTTTCATATAATATAAAGGAATTAATCTTTGTAATTCTAAAATTTTAACAGCTGGTGAATATCATGTTATAAAAAACTAGAGGCTCACCTGAGCCTGTATCGCTCACCTGGTTCTAAACTAACCAATTCTACATCATTTTCAAGAAGATCTTCAAGTGTACTTTCCTTGGGGTCCAATGTTAAACAATGTTCCATGATGGTGGTCATCCTGGAATTCCAACGGGCATCAAAATCAAAGTTTGGTAAAAGACCTTCCACTGATTATTTATGTACACAGCCAGTTTCAAGTGTTGAAGTCATTTCCAAGAAGAAAATCTTTAAGCATATTTCTGTAGTTGTTATCAAGAAGAAGATCTTCAAGTGTATTTCCCATAGGGTCTGATGTTAAACTTTATCCTGCAGTAGCAGCCATCTTGAATTTCAGATTGGCACCATGACACCATTTTGGTAAAGGACCTTCCAAGGAACATTTACGGATATGTTTATCTTCAACTCTCACAGTCGTTTCAAAGAAGATCTACAAGTGTATTTCCCATAGGATCCAATGTTAAACTTTGTCATTTGTGGCAGCCATCTTGGATTTCAGATTGGCATCACAAACACCTTTTTCGTAGAGTACCTACCAAGGATCATTCAATTTGGCTCAGTGGTTTCAGAGGAGAAGATTGAAATGTGAAAAGCTAACACCAGATGGATGACGACAGACGTCAAGTGATGGCAATAGCTCACATGGTCCTTCGGACCAGGTCAGCTAAAAATGTTCATAATCTATAATATTTAAAATTCAAGATTCAACTTTTAATCAGCTTAAATGATTTCACTGAACTGTAGTATACTAAAGTATTGAAACTTAATATACATACTTTGCTCATACCCTGACTGTTTGAGGTTTGTGGAAGGCTACAGTGATCAGAAACAAAGTCTCGAAAAGTTGTAACACTCTGGCATTGAGACTGGTTTCCTCCGGAGGGTTGGAAATTGTTTGTTTGCATGAAACTCTGAGACACTCTTGAAGGCTGCAAAAAAAAAATAATTTGTACAAACTTTATTAATACTACATATAAATGAACAAATCAGCAGTTAAGGTGTAACAATACATTGATGCTATATGTTTCTGCAAAATTGTTCAACTCTGACATATTACTTTATCCATTTGTTGGTAGTCAATTTCACTAAATAAAATTTGTTAGAGTTACAAGTGATTGTGATTTATATCAACTGTACAGGACTAAGTCATAACTATTTCAACAGTGAAATGGTACCTTCACAGATCTGAAATCCTAAAAAATAAATTTAAAAGAATCTGCAAGATATGTAACTGTGCATCAAAATTACTTTTATTCACATGATCAATCAACTCGTGTCACAGCTGGTTTTGCCAAGAGTTCTAACCTTTAGAAAAATTGTGTCAGAAATCAATTTTATTAATGTTGCCTTGTCAGTTTCAACATGACAGCCTTGTACATAAATGTGATATTAAACAATGTATAAATACATATGGCAACAATGGCACATATCAAAATATATTCCAATTCAGTTTTTGGAACAACGTTCCTAAATATTAGTTTTTTTTTCATATAGTGTATAATAAACACAAACAAACTTACATATGTATACGAGACTTGAGGCCTTTTGATTGGTGACCGGCGAAGTTTTGGTTCTACCAAGGACGGCAAATTACATGCATATGGTGAAGAACTTGCAGACATGTATAGATCAATTTCCTCTGGTACAAACTCTTCATTATTAGCCTGTTAGGAGAAACAATCTCAATTAGTGTCACAATGGCACAATCCATGAAAATTGTATCTCAAAAAATTAGTCAAGGATAGTTACAACCTGTTTCAAGCTTATCAGCTGCATTTCTGAACATTGGAAAAATACAGTAAATTCAGAAATTTTTGAATATTGCGAAAAAGGTGATCAGACGTCTGTTGCATTTAAAAACTCGCAATACAGTAGATGCTGGTTATGTCAAATCGCTTGGGACCAGAGAAATTATTTTGACTCGAGCAAAAATTCAAGATATAAGGAGTAAATTTGTATAGTTATTTCTGTTGAGGCTCCTAACACTCTGTTTGAGTTATCTGGAATTTCGACTTAAAGTGTTGAGATAATGAGAGTTCACTGTATTTATTTTCAGTATTTATATTTGAACAGAACAAAGACTGAAATTCTGAAAAAGGATGGATATCGGGTAAATTTACAAAATCACATGACATTCATGTGCAACATGTACAAGGAAAAACGCAAAGAAACACACTTTTATTGCTATTCATTGCATTAATTAAAAAGGAATTCATTATAATAAATGCACACATTTGTCAGACATTAAATAATTCATTGCTAACTAATATGAATATAGACAGGTAAGATGTACTATAAACGTATTTATATCAGTGTTAAAAAAATCTAATAAATTGTCTGTAGTGCCAACTTTAACGCCCTAATACTTAATAATGGAAAACAGTGCATACAAATCTATGGGTAGAATATTGCAAAGTTTGAGCAGAATACTCAGGACTGTACATGTACATAATGCAATTCTAGATTTCTAAAGTTACATAAACTTATAACACTCATTATTTTCATTTTTCACTCTGAACTGGGCCACTATGGTGTCATCATAAAATAAAAACATAGAAAAACATGTATATGAACCAACTTGTGCTTTGATAAGGCTGAGAAACACTGCACTTTTTCACATGTAAAGAGCAACAATTTATTTGTTTACCTGTTCAAAATATTCAACCAAACTAGTCAAATAGACACTTATTTCTTCATTGAGTACTTCTGTACTAATCAGGCCTTTTAACATCATTTTAACTTTTGCACTTGGTATTGGACAGGATTGCTGGTTCACTGAAAGTACATTAAAAGGGAAAACACATATTAAATTTATGTTAATATGTCAACTTGACTTGCACGATGTAGTAGTTTCCATATACTGCATTATGCCTGATAAAAGCCCCAGGCCATTTTTATGGAAGGAGACTTAAATTAAATTGATCAAATGGAGCGGGTATCAATGAATCGCTGAAACAAACTTAATGAATCACTGAAACAAACTTTCAAAAATATTCTGATACAGTGTTTTGCTAGACAGTGACATCAAATATCTAAATGTAGACGTAACAAGTGATTTGGGATTTTCAGAATGTTTTAGACTTTAGCCAGTGTCGATGGATGGTACATGTTCTGCACTTGTTATATATTTTGCCTGAAAAAAGGGGGAGGGGAGTTATTTTAGAGAGGCATTAATAAGGTACAATATGCAAAACAAACACTTGAATTTTCTTATGGACAATTAGGCCACATCAAATTAATGTGTAGATACTTATCTGTCATGTCCGTGTATCATGATTTTTTTTGTTTGTTTTTTATAAATTTCAGAAAAGGAAGCAAAAAAAATGTCTTAAATATTAATATTTCACTAAAAGAAAAATAATTAAATATAAAAAAAATTGAAGGAGGGATTGGGGGAGGGGAGCACAATGAGAAGGTACAAATTAACTTGATGTGGCTTTTGCATAAAAAATATGAATTTTGTAAAAATAACCACTATCTCCCATTTACAATCATGACAATGTACTTCTTGAATATTGCAAGTGAAAATTCTTAAGAATAATCTGATTTCAGCATGCATTAATTTTGCAGTTAAAAAAATCCATTGCATTGGCCGATCCAGGGGGTTCCGGGATCAGAATAATTATGTAAAAATTGCCGAAAATTATACCAAAATCAGGGATGCAGATTAATATTTTTCGTGAATTAGCCATCTGGGCTCCTGCAAAACAGATTTCAGTAGCACAGAGGATTTTCTTTGGGGCCCAGGTCTATATAGTAATGCAATTATATAGAATTTTCCGGTAGCCAGTTGGGCCCCTGGTTGTAAATTTCTAGGAGCCCAAGCCAAAATTTAGGGGCCCCTGCTAATCTGCATCCCTGAAAATTGGCCATTTTTTTTCTGGAACCCCCCTTTTTATTTTGTCTGGATCCGCGCCTGTATTGACCATTCCTATTGATCAGATTATTAGTGAATTATCAACTAGTAGTACAGAATTAGGGTACTGATGATATTTCTCTTAAACTAACATTTGCAAAAGAGACTATTTATGACCTGAAAAGAAAATCTTGCATAACTTTTACTTACACATGTATGTTCCTGATGCTTTCTGACATTCTTTCCATGTTTCTGTCAGATCTGTGTATGTTTTTGTTTTCTTTGGTGTACTACTTCTTGGATATTGTTCAATGCTTTTAGCAGATTCTCTTGTGTTCTGACTACTCTTGGAGTTACTTTCTGGTTCTTCATTTTGATCCTTCAATTTGTTTTCTTGAGGCGGACTGTCATATGTGGGAGACTTGAACTGGCCAGATAAATCCGAGGATAATATGTCAGCCCATATTTCTATGGAGGCCCCTCTCTCTGAAGACTGTTTTTCTTTTGCCCTCTGAGATGGTGTTTCAGTCGGTTTCTCTTTATTTTTGTCATGACATGGTGAAAAGTCAGGTTTTCTTTTCTTTATTGGGATATTCTTTTCCTCTGTCTTTCTTTTCTTTGGTGTCTCTGGTTCTGCATTCTTTTTCTCCGTTTTCTTTTTTGGCGTGTCTGGTTCTGCATTTTTATTCTCTGTTGTTTTCTTTTTTGGTGTGTCTGGTTCTGCATTTTTTTTCTCTGTTGTTTTCTTTTTTGGCGTCTCTGTTGTTTCTTTTTTCGAACTCTCTGTCTTTCTTTTCTTTGGGCTGAACTCTTCTTGTTGTTCCTCACTCTCTTTTACTTTACTTGTTTTTATTCTTTGTCGCTTTCCATCAGCACCCTCAGCTGTTTTCCTCAAGGTAAAATCGAACAACTTTTCAGGGATATCTTCAATTTTTCCCTGTATCTCTGATATTACATGTTTCTTAGCTGCAGTAGCAAATTTTGTCAAATACTGTTCACTATCTGAAAGATATAAATTTGATGACTAAGCTTTTTTTTGCAAACTACAGAAAAAAAAATTAAATTTATTATTTTTTTTTTTTCTCATTTTTTTTTTATTCATTCTTCTTTAAATTTAATCTGTCACATAGTAGTTGTCAAAATTATTTATTACCTTGTTTTTAAATGAAGTGATAGGATCTGCAGAACATCAAAACAATGTTAACTCTTAAAGAGTGAAATGTGAATTTTATATAAAGGTTATTTTTATGGAATTCACTACTGTGTTTCCGAACATGTAAAAAACTAAAACTCTGAAGTATTTACATGATGTAAAGTTTGTGAGTAAAAGGCTTAGCTAAAACATCAATAAATTCCTTTAAAACTAGCTTTGTTGCTTATGTATAATAGAGACCATTTCACTGTAACTGCATTTCTGTGACTTTGGGCGGATAATGATAACAGTTCCAGCAAACTCTGACGTCAATGGACAATTAAGCAAGCTGTCACATTTTTATGACACCACATTTTATCCATCCAACACCAAACGCGGTAAACGTGTGAAATTTGTATGTATTTTTTTGCGGCTTGACCACTTGACGGAAGTTGATAATATACTACTAAAAGTCGAACTTTGACGGAGAAGCCATGTTAATTTCCGCGTATTTCGGGTAATGCACGCCGAGCGCAGTAAAAGCTACATCAAATCTGCTGGCATACTACTTAAAGATATTTTAATTAAGAATCAATAAGATCAAAGATCAAATAAATCAAAATTAAAATCAATCATAAATACCAAGTCTGTAAAATGGACCCGAATTTGCTGCACGTTCTCTGAACAGGCTTAAAAAGAAAGTTATCTACACCCCCCCCCGGCACGGGGATAACTCCCTACATACTTTACGGTGACCGATGTGCAAAAAAAAAACTGCGTGTTTTTTCATATTGGAAAGGAATATAAATTATTGTGACAACCCGTGTTCAGTATTTGTGGGCTATTGATACTTTTAAATGACTTTTGAAAGGCATGTTGTTGTTTTTTTAATTATTTGATTTTTTTTCCATATCTTATTTCTCAGCTTCCCGTTCGAGCCACGCATGTTACGAGAATGCCAGCTGGTTATTTTCAATGCAACAGCCAATCAAATCGCGTTTCACTAATATTCAAATATTTCGAGGGGGGAGCAAAGCAAAATAATCGTTTAATAACGAAAATATTATGAAAAATAATCGTTTCATTTGAAACATGAAATAAACAATAAAGTCCTAAACAGATGAAAAACTTCTGGGCCGATGATAGAAATAAAAACGAAAGGATTTCTTTCTCTACAACGCGTCTCAAACAAAACTTTATTGTTTCCCGGATTGAATTCAAATTTGAGATTCTAGAGGCCTTATGTACCGCCATACATATTTTTTTAGCTGTAGGATCGGGTAAATTATATCATCTTATAACAATAAGTACAATGTTTACGGTCATACCGTACTAATAAAGCGATTCCTACTCACCGTGTGTCTTTATAATTGTTCCAGGATAAAGTTTATTCCCACCCTTTTCTCTCCACAGCATTTCAACCTTTTCTCTGCTTTGCCAAGATCCTAGTAGTTTTATTTTCTTTTCATCCTTTGAGACAACACCAAAACTATTATCGTCCTTGAAAAATATACAGGCAAACATCCTCTACACCACGTTTAGATTCTACACAATCGATGAGTTTTAAACTGATTTGCAGGATTTACAGAGAAGCTGAAACTCGATAGGCCTACTGAGGCGAAACGGGTTGCAGTGGTGCATTTGTGGCTGTCAAAGACGTTTTATGCGTAGAAGACTATTTCTGGTAATTTTCTGAATATTTCCATAATATTATATTCATATTTCAACCTAATAAATTATTTATAATTTAATACTTGGATCGTTCAGTAATAAAATACAAGCGAATCCCAATTTTGCCTCTTTTTGATACTTTCCATCTCTGTAGATAACGCGTTGGAGATTTAATTACATGTGCACACTACTCTGACCTGGTATAATCCGCTAATTATGGAAGATTCTAACAGGCCACACAAAAAGCGACGAGGACCATATGGAAAGAAAAATATTGAAGACTGTGAAATTCCTGCAGAAATCATTGAACAATTGTCACAATCATACGAAAATGAATTCGAGGAACAAGTTTTCACAGCAGAGGCAACAATTACAAGTCAAAGTGTAAATACAACTGTGACACCGGAAAAGAACACTCAGGTATATTGCTTGTTTTGTCACTTGTCCGAGTAGGGCCTGAAAACCAAATTCCCTTTATAACGAAATTAGGCCTATACATGATCTAGACCAGAAAAAGTAGCCTGAGATGCGGATGTTATTAAAAATCGAAATATTCAGAAAATTTATGACATAAATAAAAAAAACAGATTTCGTAATTCCCTCAGAGTTTTTTTCTAAGTAAACAAGGATTTGTATAGTCTGACTATACAAATCCTTGAAGTAAATAAATATCCATGATATGTGGGACTGGTCTATTTGACTTCTGTCTGAACCGGTCGTAATAATGTTGTTGACGTCAAGGGGAATTAACTCAGCGTTAGTTTTCTCGGGAGTTTAGGTAGAATTGAGAGTAAAATTCCGTTCAGTTTGTTCGAACATCTCCGTTCTCAGTTGTTGATGGACACATAATTTGAAAAGGAATTATTTTCTTGCAGTGGTTGCATACAGATGAAACGCCATACTTGGACAGTTTTCAGGAACAAATTGTTACAGCTGACGAAACAAGAAGTCTAAGTGAAACACGATCTACGACATCAGACGAGAACACTGAGGTACGTATCTAGTTTTTTGTTTGAGTAGGGCTTGAACCCTAAATTGAATTCCTTCTAGAATAATAAAATTATACATATACAAATGAATAAAGTATCGTTTATTATTTTGATTTTGACCAGAAGCCTTTCTGTAGCAAGAGATATCATGTGCTTGGGCACAACATCCCCCTTTTCATTTTATTTCTGTGGCTGAGAAATATGTAAATTAGCAATAATATTCGTTTTCTGATTGCCTCTGTCGACTGAAATAAAATAAAAAAACATCAGTCGACTGGGGCAATCAGAAAACGACATATTATTGCTGGTTTACGAATTTCTCAGCCACAGAAATAAAAAAAAATTGAAAAAAGGGGGGTGCAAATGTGGAAGAAATATTATAAACAATGGCATATTATTTGTTCCTGATGGAATAAATATTATATGCCATTTATTCTGTCAGGAACAAATACTATAATATTTGTTCCATTGGAAAAAATATTCTATAATATTTTATCCGTTTGGAACAAATCTTATGACGGTACTTCTATTCTGTCACATGCTGTCCTGTCCCCAAGCACCTATGGGAGATACAGCATCTGACCGAACAGATAAACGCTGTTGATTTTTACCTTTAGATTTGGGAATTAGAAGATGATGCTAAATTGTGCATGATGTGGATTCCTCAAATTTTTACCCTGGATAATACTTATTATTTAAAGCAGTGCTAGCTATGAATATTTAACAATAGGTATAATAATTTTGGTGTAAATGAACAGATAGTTGTGTGCTCAAATAGTGTAACAAACCAGAGAAATCTCACTGGTTAGCATCACTTCCCAGAGAATTAAAATGGGAGGATATGCGAAATTGGGGCCAAAATTAAAAGATAGTTTGTTTGCACTAAACAAGCGACTACCCTTGAAAAACCTGCCTACTCAAAAAGTTTTTTCTGCCTTTTTAGCTCACCTGGTCTGAAGGACCATGTGAGCTATTGCCATCACTTGGCGTCCGTCGTCGTTAACTTTTTCACATTTCAGTCTTCTTCTCTGAAACTACCAGACAGACTGGAAGCAAACCTGGCAGGAAAGTTCCTTGGAAGGACCTCTATAAAGTTATTGTTTTTCATGCCGATGGGACATACAAGATGGCTGCCAGGGCCAAAAATGTGTTCTGATTGGCTTAAATTTCAAAGATCTTTTTGTCAGAAACCATAGGACCAATTGAACTATAACTATGTAGGAATGTTCCTTGGATGGTCCTCTACAAAGTTATTGTTTTTTTTTTGCTGATCGGAAATCCAAGATGGCTGCCACCAAGGAACATAGTTTAACATTGGACCCTATGGGGAATATTTTAAAAGGTCTTCTTCTCAGAAACCATAGATACCAATGAAAATGTTTCACTACAGAAATGTTCCTTTAATGGTCCTCTTGAAAGTTGATGTTTGTTTTGCAGATCGGCCATCCAAGATGGTCACCACCAAGGAACATAGTTTAACATTTACCTTATAGGGAATATCTTCAGTTGAAAATGCACTTAACACATCTGTTTCGTAGAACTGAAGCAATTACATTGAAACCAGTCATGCGGATCAGAATTCAAGATGATATTTCAGTTTCTCACAATTGGTCAGGTATAACCAGGTGAGCGATACAGGCTGAGGTGAGCCTCTAGTTTCAAAATTTTTCTTTCTTTTTTTTTTTTTTTGAGATTTTGTTTGTTGATGATAGACTGGTTCATCGCCCTGATTTGTTACACAACACTTGCATAGCAAACAAGAATAGAGAACCAGTTAATTACATACTGAATCGGGATATCCGCTTTTCTCATTTGTTCAAAAATAGTTTAGGTCTTATTTTTTAAAAAAAAAAGGCCTACCTCCCTACCCACTATCAGGACCCATAGGTAGGGTTAGTCCAAACTGAAATATTTTTAAGTGTGGCCTGAATGGACGTATTAATCACTGGTTGTACAGTCACAAATCAAGTTTTCTGGCTACGTGTCAAATTTTACGTGGACCCATAATTTCATAAATATTATTTTCTTGCAGTTGCTGAATAGAGATGAGATACCATGCCCAGACCATAATCAGCTCTATGAAAATCCATTGACAGAAGTTGAAGACTTGTGTGCAACATTAGATGAGCACAGCATATTTGATGAGAATGACTTTATTCAAATACCTGAACAAGATGAACATGATGATATTGATGAATTCTACGATGCGACAGATGATTTAATTTTGGATGATGTGGCTGCAGAAGATGTACCGGACAATGATGATTCTACATGTAATAATGAAATGAAAGACCAAGACCTTGATTCGAAATACCTGTATCCTGGTTCTTCTGCAACTGTTGGAGAATTTATGCTTCTATTAGCTTTGTTTGTTACAAAGCACAATATCACAGGGGATGGCATACAACAACTGCTAAATATCATTTCATTTGTATTACCAGATGGACATAAATTATGCACTAGTTTTTACTTTTTTAAGCAATACTTCAAAAATCTGTGTAACCCACTCGTAAAACATTTCTATTGCACAAATTGCCTAGGTTGTGTAAGTGAGGATCTCCTTGTCTGTCCGAACAAAGCCTGTAACAAAAGTCTCGCTAAGAAGGAATACTTTTTAGAAGTTCCATTGATAAATCAATTGCGAACATTTTTTTCACAACCAGGATTTTACAACAATTTGAAAGGAAGGTTCACACACATCAAAGAAGGGTATTATGAGGACATTTATGACGGAAAATTGTATCATGAGCTGTTTAAAAATGAGGGACCACTAAGTAATCCAGACAATATCTCGTTTTGCTTCAATACTGATGGTGCCCCAGTGTTTAAGTCCAGCAAAATCTCAATATGGCCAATATTCTTAACAATCAACGAACTACCTTCTAAAATTAGAATGAAGGCTGAAAACATGATATTGGCGGGACTGTGGTTCGGGAACCAAAAACCGTCTATGAGCACATTCATGAAACCTCTGTTGTCAGCATTTAAAACTATGCATGAAGGAGTTGAATTTTTTTCACCAGACCGTGGAACATTCCGATTAAAAGCATTTCTGCTTGCTGGAACAGCAGACTTGCCTGCTAGGGCCTTGATTTGTAATTCAGTACAGTTCAATGGGGCATTCAGTTGTTGGAAATGTCTGCAAAGTGGGGAATCTGCAAAAAGGGGGAAAGGATCAACAATGGTGTATCCATTTTCGTTAGAAAATCCTAAAGGGCCCGAAAGAACAGTGGATAGCATCATTGAAAATGCAAGAAAAGCTGTTGACAATCAGAAGGAAGGAAAACAAAAATTTACAGTTAACGGCATAAAGGGACCATCATGGCTTCTGTTGTTTCCATCATTTAATGTGCAGTATGGGATAGCCATAGACTATATGCATGGTGTGTTGCTAGGGGTGCAGAAACTTTTAATCAGGCTGTGGTTTACTCAGGAATTCGCAAACAAGCCATTTAACTATTGTAGATATGTGTGCGAGGTGGATGATAGGTTGCAAAATGTTCAACCAACTTCTGATATTTCAAGGCTACCGAGAGGAATTGAAAAAGACTTGAAGTACTGGAAAGCTTCCGAGTTTCGTTCCTTCCTGTTATATTTTGGACCATCAGTAGTTTATGGTATTATAGATGATCAGCGATTCAATCACTATCTTCTTCTTGTAAATGCAATGCATATCTTGCTTAAATGTGGATCGTCTGCCCAAGAGGTAGATAAAGCAGAACAGATGCTTTTTGCATTTTGCAAAAACTTTGAATTTCTTTATGACAGATGTTTTATGACTCTCAATGTCCATCAACTGGTGCATTTGGCAGACAGTGTAAGGTATTTAGGGCCACTTTACACACACAGTTGCTTCCCTTATGAGGATAAAAATGGATTTGTATTGCAAACAATCAGAGGGACCCAGAATATTGACACTCAGATTATTACTGGAGTTTCATTTGTGCAAAAGATGCCTGAATTGAAGTACAAATGTATAAGAAAAGGATCCCAAGCAGAAGTAATCTATGAGCAAATAGAGTTGCCAAATATTCTAAAGAGAACAGAGAAACTGTCAAAGGATGTTTATATGTTAGGTGCTGTGAAATTGAAAAAAATAAAACAAAGAGAGCATGAGCAACTTTGTCAGTATTTGTCAAACAATGAACTCTCTGATAAGCTATTTTGTTTTAGCCGGCTTGAACACCATGGGCAGTTGATTTATGGACTTGAATATTCGAGGATGATCAAACGTGATAATGCTACTGTGAAGTTCAAAACGCCCATCGGAGAAATTGGCTTTGGTAAAATATATTACTTTGTGATGTACAATCTTCTTCCAGCTGATAAAGCCAGAGTTTTTGCAGTTGTTGGTAAACTTGAATGTCAGAATTACAGTGAGAATAGTCATCTTCTAGCTGTGTCACAGACTGATGAGCTTCATATAATTCCATTAGAGAACATTCTGACAGGATGTGTTTATGTGTATTTCCAAAATGCACCAGCAGCTTACATTTGTCTTTATCCAAACAGAATTGAATCTGACTAGAATTTATAAATTATTAAACAAAATATACATGATCATTAAACGTTGCTTACCGGTAAATTAGTACATGTACTGAGAAATTGGAACTTTTAGTTGGAAAAGGAAACCTTTTTGTACTTCGCATTTTAAGATTAAATTAAATTTTGAATCCAGAAACTTCATTTCAGAATAAATTTGACTAGAAAACAAACACAAAACCTGAAATAGAGAAAAGGAATAGTTGTATGAATTTAAAAAAATGCAAGACCTTTTTTGAGGAGGGAAAAAAGGGGGTTATAAGACCATCAATGAAGTTTGATAAACAGATGAAAATATCTGGTGTATAATATGCCTTTTTTACTTTTATTGTTTTTGGCATTTTCAGTGTATAGAAACTGGGAACTGCTAAATGCTTTATTAGTGTTGTGCACCGATAAAATGGTTGATTTGTGTTCTCACCTGGAACACTAATCAACTGTTTTATTGGTGTGCATACACTGACAAACCATTTTCCGGTTCACACTTTCCAAACAGTGATTTTAAAGTTTGAAAAAGGATTCAATACAGATGTTCAATTTTATTGTTGTATACACGTACATGTATTACACATTACTTTAAACACAGACCAGACTTTAGGAATTTGGAAGGCAAAATAGGGCTGTACTTACAACTTTTTTCAAATTATATTTTTACAATTCCACACTTATTTTAATAATATCCAGTAGGTCTAATCTCCTAAGTCTTTTCTTCAGCAAGATCAATTTTGTACATATAGTGTATATATGTTTAATGTTTTTTGTTGTTAACATGGTTAATAGATAATGTCATTAGTACTTTGCCTTTTTGATATATGAAAGAACCATTTTCACAGAAAATACATATCCCTTCTTTCGTATTTTGTATATGATATAATGAATAATTATTTCTATCATCAAAGCATGCTCAGTCCACCTGTATGGCATGTATGGTCATGAATTTGTTAGTTGTCATAACAAAATTCACAACTAATATCCTGCAGACTAATATTAGTCTTATTGTTGGTACTTGCTGTAACTCTCATACATAATCTTTTAGCTTAATTGCTATTTGTTGTTTTAGGGGATGCAGAGGAGTTGGTATTTTGGGGGTTTGAATCAATTTTTTTATTCATGTATTTTAGGAAAATTTGAAAATATGTGAAAATTTTCAAATTAGATCAGAATACGCCCTTTTTTGTTGTTGACCCCCCTTTTTTTACTGGAATCCCCTTTTAAATTGTCTGGGTCCATGCCCGTCTAGTAATATAAACATAAGGACACAAGTTTATTCTATATAGATAGTTACTTCAAGTTATGTGCATATAGTCATAGTTAAAGGCATTTACTTTTCGAAATTCTGGATTTTGTCTCAATTTTGGACTAAAGGAAATTGTTATCCATATGAAATTGTGTTCTGTCCATAATGCCATTGTATGGACAATTTTGTCCATATGGACATACATTTTATCCATAATGAAAACTTTTGTCCATATGGACAGTTTGTTTGTCCATATGGACAGTTTTTTGTCCATATGGACAATTTGTTTGTCCATATGGACAGTTTTTTGTCCATATGGACAGTTTTTCTTGTCCATATGGACAGTTGTTTTGTCCATATGGACTGCTATTTATCCATATGGAATACACTATGGATTCCATAGAATTTCTATTCCATAACTTGTCCATATGGAATCCATAACCAGTCCATATGGAATCCATATAAAATTTTCGTACGGGGAAAGTCTATAAAACATTGTAACTAATAGGAAATTCATATGCCTTTAAATATCTTTTACACCATAATATTATCACCA
>JAOXYI010162663.1:0-11467 GCA_028566495.1 Lithophaga antillarum | reverse complement strand
AGTGTATACCGTACTAAGTTTGAAAATTACTTACATCATTAACTTGACTTTAAATATATGTATCAATAAATCATTAAAAAATGCTTGCTTTTAATTATTGTATGAAATGATGTAAAATTAACTGAACTCCAGTTTTAAGTAACAATACATTCCCAACATATATATATATATACCCAAAGAAACCTGGAATTTTAAAATCCTTAATCATTTAACTGTAGTGATTCTATCAATGAAAACAAATATTTGTCAAACTGCTAAAAATATCATTGAAAGATCTTGTCTTAGACATCAAATAAAAAACTGAAATGGAGATATTGTAAGCCCAAGGCAGTATATGTTTTTCATGTGAGAAGGTTCTTTGATTTCTAACTCAGAAAACAAATATGTTTGTTAGAATTGATTGTAAATAATGATAAATGATTTGTAGGTTTTATTTACACAATGCTTAGTTTATATCTAAAGGGAGATAACAACTTCCCTCTCTCTTTCTTATGCACTAGGTACATTACCTAGCAAGTAAATCAGTACCAGTCTACAATGGATGCTTTTGTGCTTTGGCAAGTAGTTCAGAAGTATTTTATAATTCTGTGGTTCAAGTCCTTTGAAATCTGACTTAATTTTTTTTTTTTCATGACCACCTTCCAGTAGGCACTGTAAGCCTTTAAAAGCTCTTCTCCCAAAAAAAGTGTCTTTTTTCATCAGGGACTTTTAAGTTCTACAGATATATAAAGGACGGTACCTGACCTAACAGGGTTACTCTGTATTGTTTCTGTGATCAGGTCCTTTTCTGATTTCTGTCGGGCACGTTTTGCACTCATTGTTAACAAGGAGGAGTATATGTCTGTATATTTAAGTGTCTGTCTCTTTCTAAGGGTGACGAACATCATTACCGTTTTGTGAGATATATCGTTAATTGTATACTTAGCTTTTACGTTAACGTATCTGACAATTACTCATTTCGTCATTCAGATGCTTGATTGATTAAAATATATCTATACAACAGTCCAGTTCCCTTCATAGCCAGAACCAAAGCTATTTACATGATTGGCAATTCTGTAGCCATTATGGATCAATATCTTTTCATTTGTTTTATAAAACGGTTTTAGATTGTTGACTTATTCTGAGTATGATAAAACTGTCATTTGTTTGTCTGAATGAATTAGCTGCCAGTATGGAAATCGGAGTAGTCGTTTCTCTTATTGTCATCTTCTGTCGCTGTCAGAAAATGTCCAAGTGATTGGTTTTAATGTAGAAATGGCACCTACGGCTTCAAATTAATATAAAATATCCTAGTATTTCAACATAAAGAATGTAAAAATAAAATCTGGATGTGTCCTAAATTAATCCTGCTAGATTTTCTGTAAAATAAAGATTGTTGGCTCTGAGTCATCCAATAATAAATGTTTTAATAAGACTACATGGAATTATGGAAAAACAATGAATTTATGTTCCAATTAGACATGTTAGATTTTCACAAAGAAGGAATGTGTTCTTGACAGAAAATGAAGTACGGTTTTGATGCTGTCCACAATCCCAGTTCTTTTTGAAAACTGAAAAATAACTACTCCTTGTAGAAAATGTTTGGAGAGTTTACTTATCTGCATAATCCAGAATTAAAGGATGGAAAAAGCCTCAAGTTACAGTAGTATACTAAAAAAAATAGTAAATGTTCTGGGATCAGAAGAAGCTGTGCACTTGTAGTGCTAAAACAATTACCAAACAGTTGAAAAATCGCTGACCGACAGACATTTTAGTAAAAACAGCCAAAAAGCCAACTTTAGTATAAATATCATGTCATAGCTTTCTTGGCCAAGTTCTAAAAATGTAGTGTTGATGCAGATATTTTGTTCCCTAGCTTGTTATAGGCAGCTTTTCTCGTTATGATGCTCTCTCCCTAGTTTAAGGTTCTGTCTGTTAGTTCTCTCTATTCATTTGCTTAGTAAGGTTCTGTCCTCTAATACCAAGATTCCATCCATGCACTGTCTCTGGTCATCTCCACTACTCTCCAGTTGTCTTCTTAGTTATCTCAATTAGGTTTTGCCTCTTTATTTGTTCAGTAAGTTTCTGTTTCTCAGTTTGTTCTGGTCACTAGTGCTTAGTAAGGTTCTGATTCCTAGATTGCTAGGAGGTTTTTCGGTATGGCTCGGTCTCTGTGTTTGCCAGTAAGGTTCTGTCCTCTAGTTTGTTCATTCTCCTTCTATTCCCTAGTTTGCCCAGTAAGATTCTGTCCTCTAGTTTCCCCGGTAAGGTTCTGTCCCCTAGTTTGCCCAGTAAGGTTCTGTCCGTTAGTTTGCTTGGTAAGGTTCTGTCCCCTAGTTTGCCCAGTAAGATTCTGTCCCCTAGTTTGCCCAGTTAGGTTCTGTCCCCTAGATTGCCCAGTAAGGTTCTGTCCCATAGTTTGCCTGGGAAGATTCTGTCCCCTAGTTTGCTTGGGAAGGTTCTGTCTCCTAGTTTACTTGGTAAGCTGTCTCTTCACCTGCACAGTAATGTTCTGTCCCTTAGTTTGCTCAGAGACAGCTTCTTGACAGTAAGATTTTGACAGTCCAGAGGTCTATACTAGTTCCCTGAGTCAGGTACATGTAAGTTACAACCATTTTCACCTGACTTATTCTCACCAGGTGATATTGTTTGATATTGACAATTTAAGTATTGGCAATAATACCTTTATTATAGCCATATACTTGGAGTAGTAATATCATCACATTTTCCCAGGGGTTATAACTGATAGTGTTGTGTCACATTATTATGTTGTACTAACTTGAAAAAGTGATTGTCATTTGTTGTACATGGTGTAATAGGTTACAGTGATGAAAATAAACAATGGTGAATTGAAGATTTGTGAAAATTTATGTCAATAAGCAAAAAGCACAACAGATATAGAAGTCCTGCCTCTGCAATAAGGCACCTTGGTGGTTTACTGATCACATTTATGTGTACAGGGCATAAAACCACTTAAGTTAAAGGATCATCTTAAAGTTCTCATACAATTTCTAGGTTAAGAAAATACCACTCTCCCACCCCATTCAAACTAAAGGGATATTTTGTGATTTTGTCCGGAGTTTTATACATGTTCTTTCCGATGCTGTAGCAGATGAAAAAGGAAAGGCCAGGGGTAGGGGTAACAGTTTCTGAAACTTTTTTGTTTGGAATGAACACAAGAAAATGTTTACTAAAGATGGGACTTGCACACACAAATGATGTAAATAATATACATGAACATATTTATTTGGTTTGCAATATTACATTGGTGAAATAATAATTAATAATGGAAATGTGGAACATGCAAAAATTGCATGACTTCAAAACGAAAGGGACCTGAAACCACCCACCCACTGTATGAAACTTTTTTCGTTCAGAAATCGTATGCGAACTATTGAGATGATCCCTAATGAGTTCAGTAGGAATACTACATTATCGTAAAGGAGGAAGATAAATTACGTTCAGAATAAATCTCAACTTAAGATGTTGTATTAATACGGGCCTCAGTTCACTAACTCATCACCTCTGAGGTTGTTTGTTGATGCCAAACTTTCAGCAAATGTAAAGATAAGGGTGTACTCAACTCAGATGTTGTGTCGTAATATTTTGTGAGTTACTTTTCAAAAATATTGATAGTTTTTCTGTGCTACTAGTAGTTTTGATGCAGCAGTAGAACAAAAAAACAAAAAAATGATGAAAGTGCATTGAACCCCATTCAAGTAAACAAACAACTTGTAACAGTCAAAGGGCAGTGCTGCTTAAAGGCAAAAGAAAATCTGGCTGGAGGAAACAAGGGAGTTATTTGGAATTCACTTCTTGCAAATTACAGTTCTGTGTATGTACAAAAATTGCAAAACATTTCCAAGTCCATATGTTAAAGAAGGATATGGAAGCTTGATTTTAAGAATCAGAATGAATCATACATGTATGATAAAACTCTAAACAGTAATATGATTGGATGTTCTTATCTTATAATTATCTACTGTAGTAAACTTGGAATTCAGTTTTATACTGGAACAAATAAAATTGGATATTAAATCAGCCAAGCTTTTCATACCATTCTCTCAGTGTAAAGTTTAAGCCTTTGAAGTTAACTCTGCCACAGTGGAATGAAATGCATTGTAATTCTATTGTCTTCAAACATTATTTGCATTTAGTTAAAAACTACACATTTTTAAGTGGCTTATGTACAAGCAGGTCATAGACAGATGATTCGATAGAGATGTATGATAATATAAGTGAGAAATGAATAAGCAACTTCTGACAGATTCGTCATAGCAACATATTCCCAACGGGTAAAAATTAATACAAATATGATCAATATAAGTCATAAATTACACACAACCTTTCATCACTTAATAAGTATTGGGTAGAAATATCTGTTTTGTCAAGTAAAAAAATAGGATCTCGCTGGATACTTTAAAAGGTCTCAGTTTCAAAAGGAATTTTATGTTGAAAAAGTCGTAATTTTTCAAAACTTGCAGATCAATTACATTGGGAAGCATGTGCTCCATGTGCATCACATGATTGATATAAAGTTTTCTTTCCAACTACTTCAGCTTTTTGGTTTTCCTTTTCATGAAAACTGTTTGTAGTCAAATAGCTAGAAGTAATGTCCTGCAGCCCTGCCCTTAAAAAAATAACCTCAAATAAAACATTGTAAGTAATTTAGGTTGAATTGAGAAGGAAACATTGTTTTCTCAGTTCCTAGCACTGTACAGATGATTATTTTCGTGAATTTCAAAATAAATACTTTTTGCACCAGTATAATTTTCATGCATCCCTTCCATTGTGCTGTATTATACAATATATTATATATATGGTTGAAAGTATTTGTGCAGTTTTCTTGTGAAAGCAAAAAATTATCCATATTAGAGTGAAATTTGCCATATTTACAGAAATAGTACAAAAATGGAGGACTATAAAGAACTATGATTCTGCATGTACCACTTAGGACAGTTTTACTAGCTAAGTTAATTCTAGTGAGCATGTGACTAAAATTGCATCATTGTTTCTAACAAAACCTCTAAACATGTTGGACAACATGTTACATAACATATGTCACCACCTTTATAGAACAGAAAAAACTGTTACAATCAGATTTGAAATAGTATCATTGATTTTTTATGTATGATTGATAAATATAAAATACAAGAAATCTGAAGCTGTGTTTTGAAATTAAAAATCATTTATTCAAGATTTAAGGGGCTCCAGAAAGGTTGTCAAGTCACTAAAGAACTAAGGGTTATATTTAAGGTCACTGCTAGGATAATTTTTGCAAAGATAATCTTTATTCCCACGAAGTCGAAAGTTACTGAAAATTTCTAGAACTAACATAAGCCATGATAGATCATTTGTATCTCCTGATTTAATGGGTAAAAACTTACTGTATATATGTGTTTTTAAATTGGGGGGGGGGGCGGGTGCAGGACAGCAAACAACAAGAGAATTTTGATTTAGTCATCAAGATATATATCTTTAATAGCCTTAGGGAACTGTTTGACTTGTTCTCCTTTAACCTCCAATATGTCATGTCACCTTGATGTGTCTGATATGTCATCTGGTGTAATAAGTACAAAACAATGAGACATAATGTTATTTGTTTGTTTTGTTCTTATTTTATTATTACAAGTTTCTCATTACTTCTAGTGGTCACTGTTTCTATTTAGTACTCAACATACTTGTGGTGTTAATTGATCAAACAAATAAAGAAATTTGAATCCTCGGTTGCTGGTTGGTGAAAGGAGTTCTCAGTGTCATGTATACAGATGACTACTAGCCTTTCAGTTCTTTGATTGTCTTTGGGTATTATGTATTCCATCTTACTGTGAGACTCTTGTTGAAGCCTTGAACGAGAGAAACATCTGTGAGTTATCTCCCATTAGTTATTTGAGGAACAGGAATAGGATCCCAATTATTTTGGCCCATTGTTCCCATAAGGTTCAACAGTAAAAAAATCTAGAACATCTCATTGGCAAATTTGGTTTTCAGTTTTACATTTTCCATTAACTTCAGGATTTGTAATAAAAATCTTGACCCCTCCGGTCCAGCATTTAAAGGATTTTTATTGTTTTGACAGCTGACATGGTCATTTAGCCACTTCCAGGTTAGGATAAAAGGGGAATTTTGGACTGTTTACTCAAATACCCTGTTGCCAGAAATATTTCAAATTCACCAGAACTCATGTGGAAAATGAAACCTTTAATTCTACCCTTTCCATATTCTACAAATTTGAGTAACTTTTCACTGTTTATCTATTACATACAGCATCATTTTCAAAAGTTGTCAGATTTTCTTAAAGCACTGCTTCGTGGGTACTGACCCAGAAGCCATAACTGGGATCCTATTTAGCTTAGGGGAGGTAACTTTCTACCTTTGTAATTATCTCCCTTTGCTGGATTTAAAGTCTTATCACAATTAGGGTATGGATACTATTTCTGAGCACCCATTATTTGTGATTGTTGACTTGCTGGAATTTGTGCCTAGTTTGTTAACCCACTATGGATGCTGTCATGCTCTTTTGTTGACTCGCTGGAACTGGCACCCACTAAATATGCTACATCCTGCTTGTGTTAACTTGTGAAAAACTCAGATCAGAATGTCAGATGAGGAGGAAGAAGAATTCATTGATCATGGTTCAGTCCCAGTAGACTCATTGTCAGTCTATGTATTATGTATACAAGATGGAGATATTTTTTGTACATTAATGGTATCACTTGTCTTTTACTAGGTTGTTGTAATTTGTTTTGATCAATTTGTTTGTCTGTTCAGTGAATCATCGTTCTGAATTTTGTAACAGATACTGAAAAGCTTATTATCGTAACAGTTCTAAAACGAAAAACTCAGGGGGGTATAAGATTGTTGTGCTTCTGTTTATCACAGATATTTGTATTGTTGTTTAAATATTAATAACCAACAATCCAATAGCCTCTGATTTTTTGTATGAAAAATAATTGAAATTCACTAGGATGGTTTCCTTTGTAAATTAGATACAGAGAATATTGAAAGTTAACATTTGTTACAGAAATGTCAAGTCTTTATGGATTATTTTCTTGCTTAGGGTTTAATGTGAATTTTAGCAGCTTGCCAGTCAGATCATGAAGGAAGTAGTACCCAGAGAAAAACTGCTGACCTTGGCATGTAACTGGTAAAGGTGTGAGTTCAGTGCTCCATCTGTTTTGGCAATCACTCTAAGTAAGGTTTGAACTTGAAGTTGATATTTACAGCCTATGTATCTAGACCAGTTGGCTGGCTAGGCCCAAGTTGCTTCTGATCAAAATTTTTAGTAGTCTAACAATTTTTGTTGTATGTCTGAATATATTAGAGTCTAATTCTTATCTAGTCTGCAGTGTTAACTCAGTTCTTGGAATCTTTTAAAATGTTCAGAAAGTTGACAAAATGTTGGTTAAGAAGGTCTTTATTTTCAGTACTGTAGAAAAACCGAAAAATTAGCATTGATGAGACTATTTAGTGTTGTTTATTCAAAGGGGGCCTGAGTGGCTGAGTGGTTAAGGTTGTTTACTCATAACCATGAGCCTAACACTGCTGTTACAGATTCAAGTCCTGCTCGCCTCGCTTCATGTGTTGAGGTTTTCAGGCTCCTACCTAAGGTCATTGATTCAATTGTATAGCTGTCCAGGCTTTCTTCCCCCAGCAAGTCTGGTAAAAATTGCTGAAACTGAATATAAACCCAAACAACCAACCAATCAAGTAATACTTGTCCCTTTCTGTCTGAATGTTTAGTTTCACATGTTTATTCTATCAACTAATAGTTAAAAAAACAAAAAAGTACGTAACAGTTACTGTAGAGGCTGAGGAATTATTGTTTTTAAGAAAAAAGGGAGCAGGAGAATAAAAAATTATAGAAATTATTTATTTTGGCCTTGGCAGTAGATATTGGAAGGTTTTCATATTTAGGCCACAATAAATTATTAGATTTTCATCCAAATTTTTCCTGAAATAGGGGCAGTGGGTGGGCGAATTTTACATTTTTTTTTTGGTCTAAATCAAAAAGTTTTGTATTGAAAAAATAGGGGCAGGCAGGGATGAAAATCTAACAATTAATTTTTTGTGGCCTTAAGTTTGTTTTAAATTGAACTATGCCAGAGATATTTGACTCATCTATCCCTGTGGTTGTATTTATGTATGCATCAGAAGATCATCTCTCCCTCCAGTAATACTTATGTATGCATCAGAGGATTTCGTCACTATATCAGGTTTTCCATCAAATTGATTTGGTCAAGTTGATAGATATCTTGTATCTGATGTGTAAGTCCCAAGACATAATGGACATCGATCTGTTTAGGGATGCTACAGTTGTATTTGTTTTCTGGCCATGAACGATCTGATGGTTCAGGTTGAAGAGCTGCTGTTTATAACAGATGGAGCTTGTTAGAAAGATCTATCAATGTTAATACTCTTGTTCTTTAGTCCCAAGGGTATGATTAAACTTGTGACAAACTTGTGTTGGCATGAAATGTTTACTTAGATATAAGTTATAAATTTTACAGTTATGAAAAATAATGAACTGTTTGCAGTCAGAATCGTCATTCTTATTGTACGAGGGGATCCTATGTGGCCGAGTGGTTAAGGTCATTAACTCATGACTAAAAGCCTAACACCGCTGTTGTGGACTCAAGTCCTGTTTGCTTCATGTGTTTAGTTTTCACTTCATGCGTTTAGTTTTCACATCATGTGTTTAGTTTTCCAGACACCTACTTTATTTATAAATTTTACAGTTATGAAAATGATAAATTGTTTGTAGTCAGAATCATCTTTCTCACTGTAAGAAGAGGGCCTAGATGCCAATGGTTAAGGTCCTTGACTCATGACCACAAGCCCAACACCATTGTCTTGATTTGAGTCCCATTTGACCCAGTTCATGTGTTAAGGTTTCCAGACACCAGGTTGGAGTTTCTCTGGTCAGATGGATAGCTGTAAAGGCTTTCCTCTTCCAGTAAGTCTGGTAGTCACGATATAGCTGAAACATTGCTGAAAGTGACGATAAACTCCCAACAATCCAATCCTAATTATTTCCAATAGATCTATATGTTTGACCAGAGATATAGGTAGCAATGGTCCTGTCCTTCGGGAAAAGTGAGGTAAAACGAGTCACCAACTGATCTGACTAAAATCGCATGAAATGTTCGTATGTCATTTTACGAGAAGAATTTCAAACATAGTTCATATACAAATGTGTAAAAGTATTGACCGTGCACGTGGTGGCGGCAATCTAGATATTTTACGGGTAACAAAATATGCTCAAGACTTGAAATGAAACATTCCTAACGACTTCTAGTTCGTTCGCTATAGCTGATTTGTGACTATGTTCATCACCAGCCAAACACCTCTATTTTTGTTCTGTGAATACATCAAATGCATCGAGCCCTTTTTATTTGTCGTAAGACAACAGCAAATCATATTTATCTGGCGGGTCAATCTGCGCCGAACAATTTAGAATACTTCAGGGATTTCAGATGAAGTCTTGTCATAATAGTTTTTATACAAAACGCAATGCACATCACTTATTATTCTTGGTTTGGGGGGATAAATCTAGGATAGAATTTGTTTTAATGAGGAATTTCATCCCCTGCCTTTAAAGATAAATGGTCGTCTCAGATGCTATAAAAATATTCCTTTGAAATAAAACATGAATCATGCAATCCACGTGAACGCTACCCAAAGTTAAGATGTTCAATTAACCTTTTTTATTAGCTGGGTATAGGGTAGTGACCTGAAAACAAACAGACATCAGCAGAAATGGAAGGTTGGGTCTTTTGCGTCATTGATAAAGATTCCTTTTGTACAAGATAAACTGTCAACCTTTTGTCGTAGATGAAGCACCCTCCACACCCCACACCCCCGCTACACACAAGTAACCTAAATAATGACATTAGGCGCCTAAATAAAATTCTAATACAACACTACATGTAACGTAAATTCTGATTGGTCGACGTTAAGAATTTCATGGTATCAATTCCACGATTGGCGCCGTCGGATGATACCAGTAACGCAAGCGCACACACGCTACTTCCGGTTACTTAAAAATTTATATTTTAATCGATATTTTTTGGAAGGTGCATTAGAATACATGTAGAGATAACTGTATTACGTTTTAATATATGTCAGCATAAATTTTCATTTGATGGTTGCAAATATCAGTTTACTGGCTCCTCTGATGCGTCGCCAGTAAACTCAGTTTTCGACCATCAAATCAACGTTGCGGACCGAGTTGTCTAGGAAGTTAGTACCGGCGTGTCAACACTGGGGTTGTGAGTTGGAGCTTTGTTCGGGGCGAGGTGTGTTCAACTCCACCTTCATACGATTTCCAGTTTTCCAGCAGACTGGTCTGTTGTGGGAGCAGACCAGTCAAACAGTAATTTTTCGATCCTTTCTAGATTTTTTTTTCGGGGCGGGGCTTAATACCAGAGTAGTACAATGCCCGAAGCACCTATGGGGTTGAAACCTGGTAGTCCGGCTTCCTTTCCCAATAAAAACTGGACTCTCGATATATATATCTGAAATTTGCTGAAAGTGGCGTAAAAACGGCATTCAATCAATCAATCAATCCGTCGACAATTTAGTGAAGGCATTTAGTTTTCAAATACTTTGACTAGGGCTTCTTATAATGTAAACTTAATGATTAGTCATTCAGTGCATTGAAGTTTGATTAATGTCTTGGTCTTCGTTAGTACATGTATCTGCATATACTGCACAATAAGATACAAATTATACAAATTATACTGTCTACTGAATGTAAACTTATAACTTTAACTGTGATATAAATTGTCCTTGTAAAGCTGACCATATTTTCAGATGAATTCAGCTAGCACCTGGTGCAATTATTTACACTTTACCACGCCACAAAGTGTCTGGCGTCTAATAAAACAAGATACACATGCTTCTGTTTCCCAAATTTGTATTGTCTTAATCGCTGACCTATTAACCTTAACCCATCGCTTTATATGCATAAGTTGCATTAGATTGGGTGGTTACTGGGGTTTATTGTCAATTTCAGCAATGTTTTTAGCAATATTTTGAGTAACAGACTTAATGGAGAAGAAAAGCCTACATAGCTAAACCGGTGAAATTCGACCTCTCGGTAGGTGTCGGGAAACATTAGTGGTGTTTGGGTACTGATCACGAGTTAGCTATCTTGACCATTAAGCTACCGTGGTCCTCTGAAGTTTGAATGCAGCAATATAAAGTAAAAACACACACATAACGACACAAAAGGACTTAAACATTTAGCGCAAAGTAGGGAAGGGGGTCCATAAGGTAGGACCACTTACATTTTTGCCGAAAAAGGGTCATTTTGGGGCTTAACCTAACTTCCTTCCTTAAAAATGCTCCGACGGGCAAATATTTGCTGAAATCTCCCTTTTTAAAGATTGGGAGATACGCAGCTGTTTTATGCACATCACTTGCAATATGTATGCGGTATAATTACATTAAAAACATTCATCGCCACTAATTTGTTAAATAATGA
>JAOXYI010162555.1:0-11467 GCA_028566495.1 Lithophaga antillarum | reverse complement strand
GAAAACAGTCAGAGGGTATATATTTATATGTCTCCCCTCCCCCAAGATCCCATTTTGAAAAAGGGTAATAAAAACTAACTGTATCACACACACAAATATCGCAATACCCGTAAAGATAAAGCTTTGGGTCATCATAAAAAAACAAATTTCATTAAAATCAGTCTATATAAAAAGCGTCTAGTTTATATATTTTTTTTTTACTTTTGATAAATGACTTTTTGAATCAATATCATGAAAACACCATTGAACTGGCATTGTTTACACATTGAACTCTACCTGTCTTTTTGACAAACTTGTCCCAGTTTCCGTGCATCTAAATGTAGTCGACTTAGAATAAATAGTTGTTGGAAAACTTACCTAACAAATAAATTAAGATTTATCGAAGAATCTTTCATATCTACGATTCCTTTACGAATAGTTGGGCTTAAACTACGTATACGACATAAAGATGACATAAAGATGAACCTCATCAAACTTTCGAGGCTAATATGATACCCTTAAACCAACAACTAAAGAATAAAAACCTAACACATTACAGAAATACCACAGCTAACGTAATCACAAAAAGAACCAAATGTCGCCTTGGATATCGTTGAATACGTTCCACTGAATTTCTTCCTATAATGTTCAAAGGCTCTGGTATGACCAAGCCTTTTATTTCACTTTTCTGTACCTGTCGATAATTGATCACTGAGGACGCACTGAAATCGTTCTGAATAATTTTTTCCGGCTAAACACCTGTTTGAACCATTCTCTTTAGCTTCACATCTCTTTAAGGATACTGATAGAATTCGAATAGAAGACATTGATGAAATAATTATCGAACATAATTGTAAATTGTATTTAAACAGTTGCTATTTTGAAAACTATACTAAATTAGGCCTCATTACAACTTCTACCACATCCTAGAGATCAAAATACCTGCCGTAGTATTTTCAGACTTGGTAAACATGATAGCCGCTAACTAGATTTTGAACGATCAGATGTTTTACACTATTCACTATACGACTGCAATTATGAAAAAGCGGAGTATTACAACAAGTGCGCTTATATACTAAGGACATTTTACACCCTACAGACATTCAGTGTCCACACTACATTAACTACCAATCACATATGCTCTATATTTTGATTAACTTGTACTTTAAGAGAGATAGATTGAAACCATTAGCGAAAGGAAGAAATGTTATACAGTTTCTTAAGTTTCTAGTGTGTAACCATATAACTACCCTATTTATTTCCGATTAAGGAAGAAAAATGGATTTTCTGATCCACATGTCCTGCTAATTATATTTTGAGGAAGTAAGGAAATCCCCACATATCTGATTTAACTTATAACATTGTAGGCAAGTTTCCTTAAAACAGAATTGCTTTCTGAAATGCTTACTTTGGGTGTTGGGGGTTTTATTCTGCAAATGTTTGTTTTTCTCCTTTTGTAAATACAGTACTTAGTCAGTCAACATGGATACCACAAGACTGCTCTAGATATATGTTTTATTGGGAAGAACAATTGTGAAACAAGATTTTTTTGGTTGGGGTGGGGGGCCTTGTGGTTTTGGATTTTGTTTTTATATAACCTAAGTTTTATTCCGCGTTATCCAGCATCCAATATATTGATGTGCATATGAATAGCTACATGCTAGAACTTCAATGTCGTGCTCATGATTTGAAACTGTTACTTTAATAGGTAATAGTCGAAAAGGCTACTTGCTACCATATTTAGACGGACACTTTTGTTATTAACATAATCGCCATCTCAAACTCGTCATCTGTTGTCTGAAATAAGAACAATTTAAAGATAACTGGAATTTACCGTATCCAGAACAGGTAGGTTAAAATCGAGGTAGAGCTAACTGGAAAGGTGCAAAATCCGAACAGCTGGGTTAAGATAAAATTCTTCAATGAGGTAGGACTTTAGGCACAGGAACGTCATATACGTCCTCTAAAGGTTTAAATTGGTGGTACACGATATTTTAATACATTTAGGTACAACGTATAAGGAACTGAACAATTTTTTAATGCAAGTGAAATGCATAATACAAAACTTTATTAGTTCGTATTTCAGTAGTATTCCGATAGCAGCCTAATGTGAGATTACCAAAACCAACGATGACGATACATCTTTATTGTGTACGATTCTGTGGATTGATTATTATAATTTAAATTTGGTTTTTTGAAAATAAATGTCTGATGGTTTCAGAGAGGACCTACATACCATAAGCTATTGGTTCCTTGGTGGTGCATTAAAATTTTAAACAGTTACCCAAAATATATGGATGGTATCGATTTCTATTTAATTCTTTTTGGGCTGGAACAAAAACAAATGGAGTGTTTTTTTTTTCCTGTGAAATCACTGTTTAGTGATCTTTCCATACAGATCAAACTAAGTCACCTGTAAAACTATTTTATTGAAAAAAAAAGATTATTCAACTGTAGATAGCTTGTTTGCTTTGTCCTTACTTGACTTGCAGTGTGGCGAATTTATTAGCCTGATTCTTAATTTGAGACTCGATAAGATCGAAGCGTGTACAGTTGTACAATACTTGTTAAAAAAAAACAAAAAAAAAAAACACCGTCATGAGCTTAAAATTTTCTGTCCAAACTTCGGCCGCTACAAGGCAAGGCAAATCTTTAGTTTCCTGGTTGCAATGTCTCAAATAAATTAAACTGATATTCGCACAACTTGTTTAATTTAATTTGATGTTCTTTATTCATAAGAAATTACGCCACATGTTACTCGACCTCGTCTAATTTTGATGCTATAAATAATGAAAAATCTTATCTCATTTCTCGTAATTTTAACACAGAATTTCTAGATGTGCTGTATAGATTTTAGGCGTTTTTACCGATTTTTTAAAAAGTTTATTTGAATGAAAAATTCATATTTTCATCTCGTATGATAAATTAACAATAACCTAGATTAATCTCTTGAAATGGGTGTGACGTTGGATTTTCAACGGTGTAGTCGTTGCAGATACTCAGTGTACTTGAGTTGTCTTTGAATTTAACAGTGATAGGTATTCTGAGCTCCTGCACCCACCTATTTTAGAATATACCCGACTGCCATTTAAATAGAGGTCGAAATATTTACCGTTGAATGGAGAAAATTTCAAATTCGATTTTCTCGAAAATTACACAATCCATTTTGAAGCAGGCAAAAAGATTAAATTTGGTTTTTAGACTGCAAGACAGTTAATTTTGGAAACGAAGAAGTGATAAATGAATGGAAAAAAATAGACTAGCTAGTATATTGGTTCCAGATTAAAAAAATGTTTTGTTTATGCTTATCTTGGTTTACTTAGAGTAATGTAAATAAAATCACCAGTAATTAGCTGGATATGAATTTTTCTTTCTTTAAATCTCGATTTACTGTTTTTGTAATACTTTAAACTCTTCGATTGAGATGTAGAAGGGGTATCATTATGCTACTCTGTCTTCCAAAATAGTAAACATTTTTCTAGAAATATTTGTAGAACAAAACAAACAATTCATACGAGAAAAGATAGATATGAATCATCATCGAAGAAGGTTAAATACCGCGTTCATATTTAAACAAGAGACTCCTAGGAGGATGAAATAACTCACTTGGTTTCTTTATAGATCAAAACTTTTGATTGGGTTTCTTGTTTCAAAGTTCCTATAAAGCTGGATCTTCATATCACACTTATGTTTGATAGCAAATACTATTGCATGTCCAAGGTTCGAAAAATTATTTTTTTATTATTATTATTATTTTCCCTACAGCTTTGACCTCACGGACATTGCGACCTTCAGCTATATAAACCGAAGCTATGAAATCCTCATATCATAACTGAATTGCTGTTTCTTTGGAAGACTTGAAAATATTTCACCACTGAATTGAACTCCATGAACCTAAGGTTTTATCTGCATAAACTTTGTATATCATAAAACACTTATGCTTTGTGCCAAGTTGTTATTACATTACAAAGGTTCTTCCAGACTATGTAAACTTAAGACCAGAGAGCTGGCATTCCATGAACTCCTTTTGAACAAACTTTAAATCTGCACGTCAGTTAATGGTGGTGTATACTTGTAAAATTTGGTGCGTTTCACATTAAAGACTGTATTTTATTCTGCATGCCTGGATATTTCGACACTATGGTTTACAAACTTGCATCCACTATCCCAGCCAAATATTATATTTTCTTTATAGTTATTGATAAGATTTAAAGATTAAGTATTTTTTTAATAAAGCCTGTGTAAAACAGAGGAAACCCGTTGAACTTTTGGCATTTAATTTTTACAAATTTGAATCTTTTTGTTGTAAATATTTCTACTAGTTCTAAAGAGGTTTACTGAATATCATATTTGGACTCTGCAAGTCCTTTTTAATAGGGGATCAAGTTTATTTGTAGAAATACAAACCCGCAAAATACCATCTCTCTCAAGTTTGCTTTAAACTGACTGAGAAGTTTACGACAGAATTTGTAAAGTTAGCGATGGACACTAAGCAGGCTCTCAGCCAGATAAATGAAAACAGAATACTATTGCAAAGAAGTGTAATTCTTTTGAAATTCTTTCGGCTAGATAATAACCCGCCATGACAGTTGTCTGTTTTGTTATCTGATACTTAATCACGTTTTCATTAAGGTCACTGTTAAATATCACTTTCTGAACGTTTTAAAAGTTGTCTTTAAATCTGACGACTAAATTTTCAACATTCCACCATAGTCTTAAGTACACTATTTAATACTCCAAATGCGTCATTATCGTACCTTTTGAAGTATTATTGACATCATATGTGTTTTGCACAGCTGTTTCAATGGTTTTGAGCCTCTATGGACTGATCGATAAAGCTCGTGTCACGTTCCGTTGCACAGACTATTCGGACTTTCTTTTTCTCGTCTTAATCTTCTTTTTGGACCTTGGTGTTTGAATAACCCATGCATTTATTACCTTTGCCACTTTCAGGTGCAGGTAACTTACCTCTCACTAAAGACAAACAATGATAACAGATAAATGTGAACGTGGTTGAACCAAAGATATTTACCTATTCCAGCTTCCACTGTTAAAACAATTTAAACAAGTTTTTAATCCCAACTAAAACTTTGTTTTTATCGACAGAATGCTACAACCATATTTTGTTTTTATTTGTCTTGAAAACTAGAATACAACCCACAGTTAAGACTTAATAAAATTCACACCCAAGATGCAACTGAAAAAGCGCGATAAACAGCTTTTACTTACATAATGTTCAGATTATGTACTTTGCTTGATTGTGATGTAAACAAAAATACAGCAGTTGTCATTTGAAAATATTTTTATCACCAAATGGTAAATTATTACTTCGTTTTCAGCCATGATTATCTTCAAGGAGTAAATCCACCATAGTTTTGGCCCTTTAATTCTATATTAAATTTTACTATTTCAAAATATTCTAGCAATTTTCCCTTTGTTTCAGATGTAGTGTAAGAAAGCACTCGGAGCCTGAAGTAAATATACTATAAAAATTAACTTTCACTTTCAATTTCAGAAAGAAAAACAGTCATGTCTTTGCATTTACCTCAAACTTTTTATAGAACATTGTAATAAATAAACAGAGTTTCCTGTTTGCACCTGAGATGTTCAGCTTTCATATAGTGTATAATTTATTTCAGTAAAATAAACGTTTTATTATTTTTTTTTTTTATTTTTGCGTAGGAAGCGCATTAACCTCTTTGTTTTATGTACGAATTTTTTTAGGTGGTTCCCGGTTTTGGTGATTGTACATCTAAAAGAGGACATCATACATCGTTAAAAATTAGTGGAAAAAGAACAAATTATTTACGACGTTATTTAAAATTTTAATTGCCATTCAGGGTAACTAGGTGCTAAAGGAGAATTACAATCCAAACTTCCTTCTAAGAAAATCTCATGGGATTGTTAATCTACTTAGAATGACTGGACGCATTAGTGAGCTGGAACCATGTAATATTTCAATTTTGCTAATGTCCCAGAAATTTGAAGAAAAAAATTTCTAAAGCAGTATCATTTGTTAATGTACCTTACTTTAACACAATAAAAGTACATGTATGAACGATTTTTAAATTAAAATTCTTCAATTCGTCCAAACATAGGAAACAAAATGTCATATAAATGGGGAAACCCTCACTAATTTCTTTTATAGATTAATATACAAAAATTAAGGAATTTCGGGAGTGGAAGATGTCTCTTACAGACTGAATTTTAGAAAATTAAATTTCATCCCGAATTTTAATGATAATTGGGTTAACTAAACCTAATAAATGTAATTTTGTCGTCTGTTTTAATAGGATTCTTTATTATATACTGATACAAATATGGATTACTGAATAAAGTTAATTTGATGTACCATATATGTGCATTTCAACAAATCATATCTCGTCAGTGGCGCTTTAAACCAGATGTTCCGAAATTAAGAGAAAGGAGGAGGTATGATAAGGCCCCCTTTTTGCCCCTAAAATTGTAAAATTATGAAGTTTCTGTACTGTATAAGTTACCACCATTTAAATATACACAGGTGCCCACTCTTTCAGAAAATACAAAATTTATTTTCATCTTTCTATTAATCTCTTCAGTTTTGGGTCTCAGAATCAGCCCTTTTTTGAAGAAAAGTGCAAAAATGCCAGAAAATGACACATTTTTACAATTAAATATAAGCTAAAGCGAGTAGCACTTCAATAAAATACCATAAGGTGTATATTAATAAGAGATATTAAAGATATAAATATTTTTTGGTACTAGCCCCGGCTCATATTGAATACTGTCAAAAACTAGTTGAAAATAGTATAAATTTGGCATATTTTACCAAATACGCCAAAAAAATGACACATTGATGACATCACTGTGACGTCAGAAACAAGTTATTTGCATAAAAATGACCCAATTACTTAGAAACATGAATTTTACACTAACTTGAGTCATGTTGTAAAGATCTTCATTTTAGGACAAAAAAGATCCTTTATCATACCTCCTCCTATGTGAAAAATGTTATTTTGTAAGAAATACGTTAGTACATACCTATCAGATGGATGTGATCTGATGTGGGTATAATAAAACCGTCGAGTAAACCTATTTTCTAATAATCCTTCAATACAGAGTTCCATTTTGGCTATTTCTAGTGGAAAACTTAATTTATCTGTAGAACTGAACTTTACATTTCAGAAGCTGATATCAGTCAAGCAAGATGGTTGACATTATTATATCCCAAAATTTACTTACTCCAGTGGGTGCTTATATCGACAATATGTCCAGCGTTCTGTGGAGTTGACAAACTCTGGGTAACGAGAATGGATGACTGGTGACAGAAAGTTAAGTTATGTGCATAATTATAATCCAAACTTGTATTATGTCAACGACGTGATTTGATTTGATAATTTATCGCTCTGTTTAGTAGTCGTATTGTTAATACAGGTAGAAAATTCCGTTGGTGATTTGTGAAATGTAGTATTTTAACCAAATAATATGTAGACGGTGGAATCTAAAACAAGTCTGAGCGCATGTTGTATAATCCGCAACATACGTTGAATTGCGTTAATATATTTTTTTACCACATTTACCTCTGCTATATATATTCCACATATGTCTATCGAACATTTAATTAAATCATCTTCCTGCCCGAAGCCAAAGGGCCATTTGAACTCTAAAGAAATTATCTATGGATTTATTCTTTACAAAATTTCCCAATTTCCTGCCAAATCGAATAATTCATGGATAGTTCTCTACAAAGTTTCCTTGTTTCCTCCCCAAGGGACATTCTACATGATCACATCACAGAATAATGACTTCTGGTAAGATGATAAGGTGAAGTTTAAAAGATATACTGTCGAAGACCACACGGTCATTCGAAAGTAAACTTTACAGAAATTACCTATGGGTGGTCTTCTTCAAATTTTCCTCATTTGTTGCCAATTGCCACCATGCAGCAGTTTGGTTTCTGATTAGCTAATATGTCAGAAAATCTGCTAGTGTAAAACCACTCGACCAATTGAACCGAAACTTTGCAGCAATCATCTATATATAGTCCTTTATGCAGTTTTCACATTTTGTGCTGATCAGACATTCAATATGGCCCCACAGGGCAAAATTGGTACTGGCTGGCTGAAACGTTAAAAATTTAGGATGAAGCTGTTAGGCTTTCCTTTAACCAAATCTTTTACAGAAACTATCTATGGTCTGATATCCGATATAGCAGCAATTCGGCATTATAGTACAATATTGCTGCCATGCCGGATATAGGTTTACGATTGGCTAAACGTTTGAAAACATTCTTCTTTAAAACTACAGATGTATTTGCACTCACAATTTGAAGAAATGATGCAAGTTTCAGAATAACCACTAGTGAAAATTTGAATAAAATCCCGGAATGAAGCATAATTCCAAGAGTGCACGTTTGAATGTTCCAGGTAACTGTGCCCCAAGCCCCCAGAGGTCGAAAGTTTAACATGATTTGAAGCGTGAAACTTAAAGAAAACTTTGGAACTTTGAAGACATTCAGGAATATTTTGTATGATGTATGTTTCTATCATGGCAAATTTATGAAATGAAGGTTCTGAGGTCCATAGGCTCTAAATTAACAATGTTGCAAATTTAAATATGGCTTTAAGTTGGAAACCCGTTTAAATCTTAAGAATAAAAAAGAAAAAAAATCAATAATATTTTCAGTACATGCAAATCCAACATTTTGCATGAATGTTTGAAATGAACACTGTATACTCCATGTGGTGCTAGTTCGAGGGATGCTTCATATTACATCCCAGTGGGAACAACTAAAAATATTCTTTGAGATTCATCACGTTTTGATTCATATTCTTCAAACGAAGGCATAACCTGAATCCAGTGATAGGCTTACATTAGAATGTTTCCTTCGAACGACAATAATGAACTTAATATTTTCTGCCCAACCTTCGGCCGCTGCAAAACAAGACGAACCTTTAATTTCTTGCTGGAATTGTCTAAAACAATTTAACTGATATGTGGACAAATAGTTTAATTTAATCTGATTCCATTTGTTGATAAGAAATTATACTACATGTGGTTATTCCAGAAACACGTGTCGTGCGCACTGGATTGGTATCATACGTTTATATTGTTACACCTCATGTCCAATTGTGATGCTATTAATAACGAAAATTTCATCTAATTTCTCGTAACTTTAACACAGCATTTGCAGACGTGGTATATGGATTAGAGGCGTTTTTACCGAACTTTTTTGACTAAACATTTTTTCGTTTATTCGTTACATAGTATGAATATGCATATTTTTTTTTTTATCTCGTATGGCGAATAATTAGCCATAACCTAGGCAAATTCACTGAAAGGGGTGTCGCGTTGGATTATCGATGGTATACTCGTTCGAGATACTTTCTGTATTTGCATTGTCTTTAACGTTGGGAGATGTTCAAACCTATGGCTGACCTACGACAGTAAAGCCCTGTTAGAGTATTTAACACTGTCATTTAAATCGAGGTTGAAATATTTACCGTTGAAATATCATGGAGAAAATTTCAAATTTGATTTTCTCGACAATGGCAAAATCTGCTTTCAAATAGAATAAAAGATATACTGGGGGTACAAATTCTATTTTAAGCTGTAAAAAAAGTTTATGGAAACGAGTCAGTGATAAATGAATAGAAACAAAAAATTCATTATTTATGCAAATATACTGAATCAACAATTTTTGTTCATGCTTATTTCAATTTACTCTGAGTAATGCAAATAACATCATCAGTAATCTTTGAGAGAAATAGTTGGATATCAGAATTTTTTATTGCTTTAATTCTAAATTAACGGATATTTTGTAGCACAAACAAAGTCTTTTCTATTTATCCGTAGAATCGGATATCAAGATGTTTCCCCGTCTACCGAACAGCGAAATATTCTGGGAAAATGTACAGAAACAAAACAAACAAACAAAATAGTGACGGGCTTCATATGATATGAATCCTCACTGGAGAAGGTTATGTACCGCTTATTAATATAAACGTACTCAGGCAAATCTGCCACATATGGTCTCATATAACTGATTTCATATGAGAATCATACAAAAAAGGGCATCATACAAGTATCATGTGAAAGCATGCATATGAATTTCATATGCAAATCATATAAAAATCACATGAAGTTCACTTCATATGTGTATTATACACATTCATATGACTTTTGCTTCATATGAAAATCATGTGATCCATTTCATATGAAATTCATATAATAGGTGGCATATCAGTATCATATATCATTTTCATAAGAACTTCACTCGATTTTCCTATGAATATACTATCATTTGAGTGTAATATGTGGCAGATTTGCCTGTGTATGATACCAAACCAGAGGTTCTCTTGACCTTGAAATAGCTCATCATGTTTCGTGATTGCTAAAAAATTATAGGATCTTATATTAAGTTTCAACTAATTATCCCCCCGCTTATGAAAAGCGGGAGGGGGATCATGTAATGTAGTCCGTCCGTCCGTACGTACGTCTGTAGTGGCCAACGTTTTCTCTGAGACCGTAAGAGATAGAAACTTAAAACTTGGCAGTATGATAGGGTATGTGATGTAGTAGGGAATGAAGCCTCGACATATAAATCCGACCCCCTGGGGTCAAATTATGAGCGAAAAACGATATGCAAGAAATAATGAAATTTCCTAACTATGTAAGCTAGGATGTTAAAACTTATATCACGACTTGCATCATGTCTGCCAGGTTGAATAATGGTGTCGGAATTTTGGTACCACCTCTAGTCCAAAAATGTCAAAAATCTATTGTCCAAGAAATCCTCTTACACCGTAGAAGATAGAAACATGAAATTAGGTGCATTAGTAACACTGTAGGAGTTGACTGTGCCGAAGGTTTCGGAATTTTGATTCCTGCCCCTGGGGTGGGGCTACACCCTCATATCTGAAATCTCAAAAACAGTTCAGATCCCCACCCATAAACCATATATTTTCTTGTTCCTTATAAGAAGACGAGTTGCATTGTTATCCCCAGGGGTCAGCCCACCCCCTCATTTCTGAAATCTTAAGTTATCGCAAAAACAGTTCAGATCCCCACCCATAAACCATATATTTTCTTATTCCTTATCAGAAGACGAGTTCCATGGTCATTCCCGGGGGTCAGCCCCAACCCCTCATTTCTGAAATCTTAATTAAGTTATCTCAAAACAGTTCATATCCCCACCCCTAAACCATATATTTTCTTATTTCTTATCAGAAGGCAAGTTGCAAGGTCATCCCCGTGGGTCAGCCCCACCCCCTCATTTCTGAAATCTTAAGTCATCTCAAAAACAGTTCAGATCCCCACCCCTAAACCATGTATTTTCTTGTTCCTTATCAAAAGACGAGTTGCATGGTCATCCCCAGGGGTCAGCCCCACCCCTTCATTTCTGAAATCTTAAGTTGTCTCAAAAACAGTTTAGATCCCCACCTCTAAACCATATATTTTCTTATTCCTTATCAGAAGACGAGTTGCATGGTCATCCCTGGGGGTCAGC
>JAOXYI010162444.1:0-11470 GCA_028566495.1 Lithophaga antillarum | reverse complement strand
GGAAACCCTTTGCCGTACTGATTTGTCATGTGTGACCTTACCTTCTATTTTTGTGAGTTAGACAAGGATAGCAGGCATAATATAACTTCTTAGTACATTCTTGACATGTCTGCTGTATATTGTTAATCATGATATATATATATATATATCACCAAAACGTTGTGCCATGAGTACCTGTCTCTACATTACTCCTTTTCGTACAGAGTTTACAGAGTTGGCTTTAGTTAATGTATATAAGAGTCTAAGCACTTAAAAACATTAAAATTTACTGGCTGTTAGCCACAGTAGTATACGTATCCATTTTTGTTCTTTAACCTGGGCCAGCTAATATTAGTAATATAGCAGAAAACACAAATCATGGGTTATTTACCTAAGACTTTCTTGAAATCTTCTCTTTCTACAGGAATGGGCGATACAGATACAAGTCTTGGTGTAGTGAAGCCGATCTGCTCGGCCATTGTGAACAAGTCTTTCCAATACAGGGCACCAGAAAAACCCTCTCCTGTAATATCAATATTTCAAGTTTTCAAAATGATTTTTCAGTTACAATTGAATTGTACAATATAAAATACAGCCACGAGTTTGAAAATAAAGAATTTTTGGAAGACATAGACAATTTTTGTCTTTAATTATCAAAATTATCAGTGTTTTTTAGAAATAAGTTTATTGGAGCTTTTGTCTGTTAATGGTCGGAAACATGAACTTGCTAACATTTATTAGTATAATTGTATTTCAGGTTGAGATATGATTCCCGCATCATTTCCAACATTCTTGGTCGGACTTTCTTGTCTAAACATAAGTGTATCTGCTGAACAAAATGACGAGTGCTATTCATAAGGCAGGAAATGCTTACTCTTCAGGGGCATCGGATGTTCCAATCATTTTTTCTACAACTACACCTGATGATTCCCTCACCATTTATACAACAACACATGATGTTCCCCTCATATTTTCTATATCAACACCTAACGTACCTCACCTTTTCTACAGCAATACTTAATGTCCCTCTAAACTTTTCTACAGCAGCACATAATGTCCCTCTAACCTTTTCCACAGTAGCACCTGATATCCTTCTCATCTTTTCCACAGTAGGATCTAATGTCTCTCCTATCTTTTCTACAGTAGCTTTTCATATTTCTCTTTTAATTTCCCACAATAGTACCTGATCTCTCTCTCGCGTTTTCTATAGCAGCACCTGATGCCTTGCTCACCTTTTCTAAAGCAACACCTGATAAACCTCTAACTTTTTTCACTACATTGTAGCACCTAATGGCTCTTACGTGAATATCCACTTAGATTCATCACATTTGTACAATGTTGTATTCTCTATCTTATTAAGAACTGCATTCTCCAGTTAAAGACCTTAATTCAACTATATATAAACTTGGTGCTATAACTTTTCATATTGGACACTACAGGCTATGTAATCCTGTTAGCATAACAAAGGATGAGCCAGAAATGCGTTGTTTTCTTATTCGTAATTTTGCTAGCGCAGGCTTTGGATGCGATCAACCTCCACAATTTCACTGAGTACCTATATCTGATTTATTCCAATCAGCTTTATTAAAGATACCATTAACATAGCACGATCTCAGTCATACTTGGAACTTTTCCTCAATATTAACCCAGAGGTCTCTTACAGTCCAACATTTATGACAAAAAGAGACGATGTTAGTTTTCCTATTGTCAATTTCCCGTTCTTGAATAGTAATATTCCTTCTCCCCTGCTTATGGCGTCTTTGTATTACAGTTGATGCGTTAGGGTAAACTGTTAACAGAAAAACTACTCGGACAGGGATATCAGAAAACTAGATTGGACATTTTACGGTCGCTATTACGATTTATTGAATTTTTTGAAAATTAAGTGTCTCACTTGGGTGCAAACATGTGTTTTTCTCGTAGATCTAACCAATGACTCCCTGATCCACGGATTCCACCTAATATTGGACTAACTATTAGGATTGAACGAAGGAAGATGCTAACATAGCAGGAAATGTTTACTCTTCCGACGCCCCTGATCTTACTGTAATCCCTACTCTGTCTCCGATTTGTCTCTTTACTCGATTATTAGCTTCATGATACTGGTTGGTACTCTACCCCTATTTTCATAACAAAACTGGAAGGTCCAAAGTACCTCCATATTTTAACGGCTGACGACTTTAAGCCAAAACCTCCCGATTGCTGTTGTTCAATATGATGCTGCCGACCACATTATTACTGGAATCTCAACATAGTTGCCAATGACAAAGTATTTTAGCTAAAGATCCCAAATATTGTGAGCCACTCCATCAAATAGAAGTGCAGTTTCAACTTGCTCATGGATTCAGCTGAGGACTATGCCAGACAATGGGCAAAAAGAGATATAGAAGCGGTTGGTATCTTATCAGAACAAATTTAGTCTGTGAGGTTGTTGATACTGGCTAGAATTCGAGGATTGAAGGGCTCAACGAGCACTACGGCGCATTCTATTTTAAAAAAAACCCCCAAGTTGCGAAAATGTAGTCCAATCTTCAAGACAATTATGTTATGATTCCAACTGATAAGACCCCTAAAAATATCGTGTTAAACTGTAAGCATTACTTTGACTGTTTGATTAAGGAATACACTTGGAAACCCAACGTATACACCAGCTACAATATCAAAGAAGGAGATCCTTCAAAACCATAAGTTCTTTTTTAACATCTGACGTTGACCTGTCTTCTACTTATTGGATACCCCAATTACATGAGTGTCCTTAAAAGCAACGTATTACTGCTGGGTCAGCTAGGTGTTCTGTAAAGCCTCTTTCAAAATATTTAACTCCGATTCTAACTACGGTTAGAAGTACTGTGACAAAGCTTGTTAAAGAAGTCGCATGAAACAGATATGGATTCTTAAAAATTCAAACGATTTATTGGAATGTTTGAAATCTACCGTATAAGTTTTTTCGCGGGTACTTAATTTTCGCTTTATTGGCGGTAGTATTCGATCGGCGAAAAAAATATCACGCTTAATATTTATCTTTTATTCTAAGATTTATCTCCCATAGTACTTCTCTACTGACAATAATACAATTTTTAAAAACAACTCACAAACTACTCACCAACAGCTAAATGTTTACTGTCACTCTTAGTTTGTTTCTATTATTGAAATGGCGCTTTTTAATATCTCACGAAGGAAAAAGATAAGTTGAAAGGTGGAGAATTTTCTAAAGCAAAGGAATTAGTAGATGAAATTTGTATCACATCCGATGACAGAAGCGACCTTCTGAAAGAGACAGTTTTTAAACATTTTCACCAAAACAAAGATACGAAATTGGAAAATATGCTTCCGAATAAGGCAATGCTAGTGCTTAAAAAAAATTTAGTCCCATGAGAATACAGTACGCGGATTTAAGTCGTCGTATAGAAAGAAATAAAAAACTTGAAAAGAAAATTGATTGATACGGATTCGGCTGATTCTAGTAATGATCTTGGTGTTAAAGAACTAAATCCAAATAAACATGGAAGAAAAACTTTACTAGGTGAAGAACTTGATGCAAAAGTTCAGTATTTTTTTCATCAATTCGTAGTTCGGGTAGAGTCGTTAACTCTGCAATAGTGAGAGCAGCTGCAAAAGGGATAGTATTAGCACATGACCGAAGCTTGCTATTTGAAAACGGAGGACACATCGAACTTTCAAAATCATGGGCCAAATCTCTTCTAAAAATAATACATATGGTTAAGCGTAAAGGGATAACACAGAAAAAAACTTTTGTTGAAAATTTCGCGTTCGAAAAAGAAAAGTAGATGAAAGCCATTAAAACCAAAGTTGACAAGCACAAAATCAACCCTCAACTTGTCATTAATTGGGATCAGACCGGCGTTAATATTATTCCTGTTTCTCAATGGACAATGGACATAGAAGGTGCTAAAAGAGTAGAGATCACCGGTACTCATGACAAAAGACAAATTACAGGTACATTTTTATTCAATACAGTTGACCCCCCCCCTACTAATTAGTTCTACCTATTTTCTTTGATCATTCTATCTGCATTTAATTTTTGTCCTAATCATTAACTGATATATAAACAAACCAGTAAATGAGATTCACAAATTATTACCTGTTCCATCCAATCATTCGGTTATGTATAAACAAATCAGTATACGGCATTCACAAATTATTACCGTTTCCATAGTTTTTGATTTTGATTAAAAATCAATAAATTTTCTTAGTAACCGTGTCCGTGTATCACTCTAGATCTATCGCCCTCTTCTTGTTTATGACTTTTTACTTTGTAATTATTTATTTTCTTGTTGATGACTTCTTACTTTGTAATTATTTCATTGCATGTATAGGTGTTTTGTTTTATTTCATTTTGATATTTTAAAAATTTCTTCTTAATTTACGCATGTATGCATTTTCGTTAGCTTTTAGTTTTTGTTTCCTTTTTATTTTAGTTCTTTGTTTTTCTCTTTGTTTCCCCCCTAGCTATGTTTGCTGGTACCATGACCGGAAAGTTTCTACCACCACAGCTGATTTATGGCGGAAAAACTGACCAATGCCACCCAAAATTCAAATTCCCGGACAATTTTCATATTACGCATTCCAAGAACCATTGGGCTAATGAGTCAACAATGTTAGAATATTTGAAGAATATTATCACTCCTTTTGTCGATGACATTAAGGAGGAATTGGATTTACCGGTACGACAAAAGGCGTTAGTAATTTTCGATTGCTTCCGTGGTCAAATCACTGACAATGTTTTGGCTACATTAAAATTCGAAAATCTCGTATATGTAACAATTCCTCCAAATTGCAAAGACAAATTACAACCAATGGATTTGAGCGTTAATAAATCGGCCAAAGATTTCCTTAAAACACAGTTTCAAATTGGTATGCAGAACAAGTTGTTGCACAGATGGAAAAAAAACACAATTGAATCTGTGAAAAATAGGTTTGTCTCTTACAAGGATGAAACCGTTAGGGGCAAAATGGATTGTTAAACTTATGACCGTTTATGTAGCAATCTAGCTATCATCCGCAATGGTTTTCAGGATCATGTGGAATAGCAGAAGTCTTAGAGCATGATGGATGAATATTTTTCACTTCTATTTAGTTTTTGTAAATAGTAGATAAAAATATAATTGTTCACATGTATGTCATTATGCATACGTAATTCACCGAAATTGATTCGATTCCCGTCCGATATACAACTAAAAGTATGAAAGTTAGATTTCGTTTCCTGTTATACAATGTTCGACACTGTATAGGGCTTCAGATGTTCTACCCTCACGAAAACAATAAAACGCTAAAATTTGTTTTTGATGGAATGCAACAAACGCTAAAAAATAAATACCGCTAAAAAAAGATCACCCATTTTTTAAAACAATCGCGTAATTTAGCTACCGCGAAAAAAAAAACACTTATACGGTATGCCCTTTCGTTCTGTGACAGCATTAAAATTTTTGACTCACCCTTTACAGCACAATTCCTCAAGAAAAGCTCGCCTCAAAAATTTAATTCAAAAATGTTTCTTAGCAAAATGAAGGAGATACAAATATCAGGACCCTGCGCCATTAAACTGAGAATATTCTTAAGTCTAAGAATTTACTCAAATACCATAGCAACAGGGTTATTCAAAAGTTTTGATTGATTGAACTTGAGTAAGAAAACGTTCTCAACCAAGAATAATTTAATGGCGCCGGGACCTGGTCTTAGGTAGAAAAAAGCTTGTTTTGTCAAAGAACACACCGACTCTAACAAAAAGTACTCTAGAGTGGATATTGTTAGGATGATGCACTTTTTTGATAGACAATATCTTTGTTGAATTTGGTGGATATGTTTTTCAAAGGACAATCGACATTCCAATGGGCACTATCTGTGCAACACTCCCACCGATCTGTTCTTATATTCACATGAGGGTAACTTCATTCAGGAGATATTACAAAAAAAAAAAAAAAAAAAAAAAACTTAGTATTTTAATTTCAGCTTCCGTTATATACATGATGTATCATCCTTAAAATAACTGTCGTTTCAACGACGACTTACGTCTTATCTATCCCACTGAGCTTGAAATTAGGGACACGCATCTTACTTTGAATTCTACCTATCGACAGATAACAGGGAATTGAAATAAAAACCATATGACAAACGTAATGACTACAATTTATTTATCACTGTTAAGTCAAGGCAACGTCAAGCCGAAATTAGTTTCATCATTTCGGAAATTGTATGGTCACTATCACAACTTAGTTGACCGCATCACAGATGATTACAGACTTGTTCCCAGTATCGTAGTCATTACCCATTCTCCTTATCTAATCTGCGAATTGTCGACTGCTTTGTACACTGGACAATACGACGGGCGCCAGTTGTGGAGCAGGACATGCTTACCCTTCCGAAGCACCCGTTTTTATGGGAGTTTGTATTTCCTACCTTTAGTTTTCAATGTTCTATCTATTTTTGCTTTAAGGCTTGTATTTGTGTTTGATCCTTTGTTGATAATGGTCTTTTATGGATCCTCTGGATGTTTATTATAAACTTCGATAATCTTGTGATTCTATGTATGTCCCTCTTACCTTTTCTGCAGCAATACCTGATGTATCGATCATCTTTTCTATAACAGCATCTGATGTCTCTCTATTTTTTTTTCTACAACAGCATCTGATGTCTTCTTTACTTTTTCGTCAGCAGCACGTGATGTCCCTCTCACTTTTTCTACACCTTTTCTACAGCAGTATCTGATGTGGTTGTCTTTTATATTTCATATTTTCTACAGCATCAACTGATAACCCTCTCATCGCTTTTACATTACCATCTAATGTCTCTGTCTAACCTTTTTCTACTGCAACATACGATGTATCTCCCATCTATTCTGGAGCAGCACTTGATGTCACTCTCACCTTTTCTACAACAGCATCTTATATCACTCTTACTTTTTTACAGTAGCATCTGATGTCTCTGTCACCTTTTCTACAGCAGAACCTGATGTCTTTCTTACTTTTTCTATAGTAACACCTTACGTCCATTTCATCTATTCTGCAGCAGCACCTGACGTGCCTCTCACTTTTTCTACAGCAACACCTGACGTTACTCTATCTTTTTTACAACATCATCTGATGTTTCTCTCATTATGTCTACAGCAGCGCCTGCTGATGTCTCTATCACCAATTTTACAGTAGCATTTGAGGTCCATTTCGTCTTTTAATAGTAATATCTGATGTCTGCTTCACATTTTCTACAGCAGCACCTGATATCTTTCGCGTTTTTTCTGCGCCAACACCTAATATTTCTCTCACCTTTTCTTAAGCATCACCTGATGTCCCTCTCACATTTCCTGACATCACTCTATATTTCCTACAGTAGCATCTGATGTTCCTCTCACTTTTTTCTACGCAGCGCCTGCTGATGTCTCTATCCCGTTTTCTACAGCAGCATCTGATGTCCATTTTATCTTTTTACAGCAGCATCTGACATCTTTCCTACAGCAACTACTGATTTCCGCTCATCTTTTCAACAGCAGCGCTTGATGTCCCTCTCATCTTCTCTACAGCATTTCCTGATGCCTCTTTTACCTTTTCTACAGCAGCCTCTGATGTCCCTCTCATTTTTTTCTATAGCAGCACATAATGTCTCTCTCATCTATTCTACAGCATCACCTGATGACCTCTCACCTTTTCTACAGCAACATCCGATGTTTCTCCCAACTTTTCTATAGCAGCACCTCATGTTCCTCTGCCCTTTTCTAAGCAGCACATGAGTGCCCCCTTATCCTTTCTACAGCGGCACCTGATGACCCTCTCACTTTTTCTACAGTAGCACATGATGTCTCTCATCTTTTCCGCAGCAGCACCTTATATTCCTCTCACACTGTACAGCATTATATGATGTTTCTCTTATCTTTTCTACAGTAGTACAAGGTGTCCCTTTGACCTTTTCTACAGCAGTACATGATGTCGCCCTCCCCTTTTCTACAGCAGTACATGATATCGCGCCCCCCCCCCCATTTTCTACAGCAGCACCTGATGTCTCTTTCACCTTTTCTACAGCAGCATCTGATGTCTCTCACTTTTTTCTACCGCATCACCTGATGTCCCAATCCATATCTCTATGGCATCCACTGATGTCCCTTTCCCCTTTTCTATGGCATCTCCTGATGTCCCTCTCACCTTTTCTACGGATTATCTGATGTTTGTTGTACCTTTCCTTCATCATCATCATCTGATGTCAGTCTCATCTTTTATTTGAATACAAATACCAGTCTCATCATATTTTTTTTTGAACTCTTTTTTTTGTAATCTTATGTTATTGGTTATACAGATATAAAAATATATCGGTTGTGATATTACGTAATGTTTTCTTTAAAATGCTGTTGATTAAGAATGTTCAAATGTTAGATTATTGTATAAAGAAAATTAAGACCTGAACAACTTAATTCAAACTTACTTTTGAGCAGACAAGTGTAGTAAGTAATTTTTGTGATGAAATTAGATGTCAAGATTTAATCAATAAAGTGAAATGAGTATTAATTGTTGTGATGGTAACTAGCACAACTACAAGCACAGGAAATAATAAATTTATCAGAATGTTACTAAAAACGTTAACATTGCTTAACAACTATTGAACAAAGGAATCTCCAAATATTAAAACAAATGCTGTCACCATTTTAAAGCTATACCGTGACTACCTATTGTAATTGTGACAAGAACTGTAGAGCAGATACAGAATAATCTGCCATTGTTGAATAACTGGTATCATTCGAGGTATTTTTATCGGTGAAATTCAGAAATACAGGAATTGCAAGAAATAAGATTTGACCAACTATCCATAATACTCGAAAATAAAGGTTCCCCGAAATATGTATATAACAATGTGCGTATTTCTGTTACATTTCAATGTTTACCCAATGAATTGTAGTGAAAAAGGTTCGATAAAATTTATTAAATACATAATTAGAGCACATTTTTTTCATAAATCATGAAAAATATGACTAAAAAAGATAAAATTTGATAAGAATGAAGAAAAATAGATAGTATTGTATAAAATTTAAGATTTTCCGATTTATAATTGTATTATTTTTTGTATTTTTTTTATTGATTTTTTGACATTTGTGTGTCTAAAATGTGCTTGAAATTGACATATTTATAAATTCCATGTAATAGACATAAATTTTCGAATATAAATACCTGTTAATAGTGTTATATTCAAACTTTAGCTTGCCGTGCGTATTGACAATTTAAATTTGCTTTTGCACGATTCTCTGTCTTCCGTTCTTTTACACGATTCTATCGTTTGTTTTTCTTGCGTTTCGCTTGCGTTTATCGTTTCAGGGAGTACAACGTTACCAACGCAGTTCTTTAGGGTACAGTTTTCGTCAGAAAGCACTTGTGATAAGCCGTCAAGCTGGTTTAAGAGTCGACAAAAATAACTGATATAGTGACAGATGAATTACTTCTTCCTTATCATAAACAGGATGACGATCACCAAGATATGAGTGTTTACTGTTCTGTTACGTAATTTGGACATAAAGAGTGTATACAGCGATTGCACAAAGTCCAGTTTTGTCAGTGTTTTATCATTTTTATCCACTCAGACTAAGATTATACTCAATATCAACTATAACTAAAGAAAATTGTATATCTACGTTAAAATACATAATGTTTATCTATTTAAATAGTAATACTACAAAAATAGCAGAACCTCAAAAACAACAGTTTGACATAGTTTACCTCCCACATCTGCCTATAAAATGCTGTATCTTCTTCATTTAAGTTAACCTGCATCTCGTAGATACCTACCCCAGAGAACGTTGTGTTTCCTAACTGACTCATCAAGGTTTCGGTCACAATACATATCACTGAAGTATAACTCTCCTCCTTCCTGTCAGTTATAATTGCATATTAAATAACAAAGGCAGGTATATTATTTTGCCTCTAACGATGAAATACAAAATTGGTAATTTATCTTCAATCGTCATACAAGTACAACAGAAGTATTCATACACAGACCACTGCAAGCTTAATTTAGTACATATATCTAAGATATCATGCTATCGTCCAAAAGTTTCACTTTATAAAAATTTTCCCACAAATTAACTAACTTTAGCCATTTTTTAAAGCAATTTTAATGGCAGAAGTAAATTGTAAGAATGTACTATACTTTTGATTCTGACAATTACCTGTCTTACTAAGTGCATTTTTAAAAATCAATATAAATGTTAATACCTATCCTTCTTTGTATCTCTCAATCATAAAGTAGATAAAAGATATTTTTTCATCTGAATTTTATAAAATGCACTTCATTACAAAATTGGGAGTCATATAAGATACATATTTCTCACGTATGAGACAAAACAGTTCACATTTTTACCGATGTGATATTTTCTTGTCTTGTACCCCGAGGTACAAGGCAAGTTATTATAACGTCATAAAATGGATGCAATTGGCTGAAGTCAACAATGGCTAATCGAACGCGGTGGAAAGCGCAAGACCAGATCTCAGACATCCTCGGCTAAGATTTCTATTGTTTTCCCGATCGGGCAAGCCTCGTCGCAGACGAGAAATCTTATCATTGGGTGTTTCAGATTTTCTCATCTTCCCCTTTCCTGGTGTTAGATTCTATAAATTCTGTCTACTATTCAACACATTCGGCACTTTCCACCTACGTCGATGACTGGTGGACACGGTCGCGTGTGATACGATTGCTATTCAACAGTCAAAAATACCTTTTTAATAAAATGGTAGAATATCAAGGAATGCAGCAGAAACAAGATAGAATGATTGATTGAATGTTGTTTTTACACCACTTTCAACATTTTTTCAGTTATTCCTTACAGGGGAGGGAGTTGGAGTTTCTGATGAGAACCCAGACCTTCGGCTTAAATTTATATAAAATGTATCTGGAAAACCTTTTTTTTACAATGAGGCCATGTCCTTTTTTCATATCTTGAAAGAATACGTTTACTACCCATTATATATATATATACACACACGAAAACAAAGATTTTTGTCTTTTAAAATTTTCATTGTTATGTTACCTTACTTTTATTAGGACTTTACTATAGCAATGTTCCTCATACTCTTATGAATGGGTCATTATTGAGTCTTCCCAAAATTAATAAATAATGGTTCTGTCCTACAATTAGGAGATAACTCGAATGTATTTTAATATTTGCCGACATCAATCATTAATTTGGTGGTCACAAATCGAGTTCACTGCAATCAGAGAAATCCATCTATATTATGTGGTTTAGGCGGTATGTCGGATCCCTTAAGTCTGAGATTTATCATCATTTGTTTTATTAGTGTGGGCTATATAAATAGCCCACAGCATTGAATCACTGAATAACCTATATTCCGAAAAATCCAGAGAATTGTGACAATGCTCATGCTCAGGTTTGAAATCCGCCAATACATATTATGGATTTAGTCATGTGACGGGGAAAAAAGGGGGGATGCTGGTTTGTCAATGGTAAAATCAGATTCTCGGGCTTTTTCTTGCAATGCATGTC
>JAOXYI010162334.1:0-11471 GCA_028566495.1 Lithophaga antillarum | reverse complement strand
AATACGGATTCAAGCTCGGATCCGTCACCAATCAGTCAGATTTTGCTATTGATTAGTCAACGATCATTCAAGTTCGCGTCACGATGTATAGGCTACTGGTACACGTACTGTGATATGTTAAGTATTTTCATCGGACCTTGCAAAAGTCCAACACTAATACAGAATCAATAAAATATCAATGCTATCTTTATTTTCCAATAAACAGAAAATTCTGTTGTTTAAATATACAGTTTGTTGAAGGTTTTTGTTGCTGCTGTTGTAATAGAAAGGCGCATTGGAGGTTTTAAGAACTCAAAATGACCCTTTAATTCAATTCTTCCAACTTTCTCACTAATTCTTTTAGCAATGGTGAAATTTTCTTTTTCAGAGTCTTTTCTTTTGCCAGTTTTCTGTCCGGATCACGACCTTCAATTTCACGGCTGTCTTCGCAGGGGCAGCTATAAGTTACAACTCGGCTGTTAAGTGACTGAGTCGGCCTGTAGTTATCAGCTAGTAAGTTACGGAATTCTGCGAGCTGAAAATATATAATAAAACTAATTTTGTAAATAGATTTGATTCATTTGTTTTAAAAAATGAAATGGTAAAAGATATAGAAGCCCATTTCTGTCGAATGGCAGGAGGATGGAAGTTCCTGGACAAACCAAAATCCACCTTGGTACAAGAATGCTTTTTGTTCCGCTTTAAAATTGAAGCAAAGGCATGAATCTGACTTTTATACGACCGTTTTATGGGTTATATTGGTTGATTATGCCGTCAGTAACAATTCTTTTCTATACTCTATTTCCAACTGACAGTCATAAGATTTTAATACAATGTTTCTCTATATACGTGAAAGTCAGCACTGGTCGAGTTAATATTTATTTTCAAATGGGGTGCGTTTAAAAGGGCCCAATTTCGTTTCCTGACTCTATGGTTTACAGTGATATTTATTTTACCCCAGCTTATTATGCAGTTCTTTCACTGGACTATTTATGTCACATCTCAAGCCACATAAATGAATTTTACATAACAATTACCATTTTGGAAATATCAATGAGTCGAATGGGATAATGTTCCATTTTCGTAAAGTACAGGAATTGTTACGTTATCCGATTTTTATGGACTGTTTTCTTCAAATGTCTTTTTTTTTCAACGCCTTTTAGAAACATGTATGGTTTTACGTGACTTATCGTTTTCGAGATAAAAGAGGCCACACATTTCAATTTCTAAATTTTCATATACGCAATAAGACTTTTTTATTGTTATCATTGACTTCGTAGGCTTCTTTTTTCTAGCTATTTTAGCACGTTCTGGAGGTATCAACACATTTTACGCAAAAATTCGTATTATTTTTAGATTGAATGGTCGACAGGACCAGCATTACATTTGTTTTCTCTTAATACCATTTTATCCATATGGATACCTTGACAGACATTTCCAAAAGTATTTGGTAGCCACCAGTTCAGAAGCGTCCTTTACCTATAGCTGCAGTCGTATCATGCTCAATAGGCGAGCACCTGAATTCTGTCGTATGTTCGGTCTACAGCACATACAAAAAGTTTTTTCAATCCATCTGAACAACAAATTATATTCTAAGAAAAAATTAACCAATCCGAAATTCTTTGCGTTGACTTCTATTCAGGTATATCTCAGATGTCTGTATACAATATTAGGTAAATCATTATTAGAAAAGGTGTAAGCAACCGTTATGTCAACCAAAATACAAAAAAGAGCTTTCTTAAATTTCTCTTTCTTGAAGAATTAAGAATTTTTTCTTAATGGAAACCTTACTATGGCAAAGGGATAACCAAACCTCATTATAAGAACATTTGGACAATATCATGTAGAGCTCTACATTTCTGTAAGAGGACACACACATTTTTACATTCAGGTTGATGTACATGTAAGAGGCAAAACTTCTTGACGCCTGTACAAAATATCTGGTATTTACATGGCATTCCAAGTTGTGTGGACAATTTATATCGTCACATATTAAGACAGCTAATAACACAACGCAAAAGTACTAGAAATCTAAAAATCTGCTCGGTATATATGCTTCAGCAGAGCAGTTCCAGATTACTTAAAATACCTATCGCTGAACTGAGTCTCTCATCTTTCATTCAAGTTGAAAAATAGTTGAAGAGTAAAATGACGTACATTCTTAAACATATTACTGTAAAAATACAGTACAGCAATTTTGTATACTTTGGATTTTCCACAATATTTCCCGTTTTTCTCCGCACTCGGGGAAAATGGGTGAATTATAGATTTCCACATTGTAACTAATTTCAGTCATGGAGGAAGAAGTTTTTAAAGACTCTTAAATCTAGTAACTTATTTTATTTTCAAACACTAATATTTACGGAAGCTTTTTAGGGCCACAGAAAAAAAAATTGCGTTATCACGAAATAACTTTGCTTTATTACGAAAATAACTCTGCGTTATTATAAGATAATTTGCGTTATTACGGTATGTTTTCGTTATTGCTAGAAAAACTATCTCGTAATAACGCAAACTATCTCGTAATAGAGCAAAATTTTCTCGTAATAAAGTAAAGTTATCTCGTAATAATGCAGACTATCTCGTAATAACGCAAAGTTTTCTCGTAATAACGTAAACATTATCTCTTAGTAATGCAAATTATCTCGTAATAATGAAAGTTTTCTCGTAGTAACGTAAACATTATCTCGTAATAGCGCAAATTTTCTAGTAATAACGCAAAGATATCTCGTAATAACTCATTTTTTTGTGGCGCCAATAAGCTTCCGTAGATATTGATATTAATACTTAAGAAATGTTTTGTCAGCAGTCATGAGAAACTGGAGAAACTGGGTATTTCACGCTTACTGAAAACTAATTTTACCACAAAAATATCAAATGCCACAAGAGCACAGGCTACATACCGAAAGCTGTAACATTTCTGTTGCCGTATACATAGTAAGATCACTTTTGTGAATCTATTTTCTCATTCTGCTATCTGCTTTGAAAATAATTGCCAAAAGGCAAGAAACTCATTTGGCTGGTACATACTTAAATCCGAAACCAGATGGCATATTTGTAGTACGTGATACAATTTACCTGATTCGCGGATATCTTTATCGTTTCTTTAAATACGGTCCAAATAACACTTTCGTAGCACGCTGGTGTTGTCAGACTTCCATAGTACCAATAGAAGCACGTTCTCGATGATGGAAATAAATCGATCAGATTGAACACTTTAAGTTCTTCATGTGTATCTAAAGACAAAAAAGCAAAAAAAAAAGGAAAAAAATGAATTCTGATTGACACTTTTGCCAGTTGTTGAAATTATTCTGTAATTTTGTATTGAAACCCTATGCCATGCAATAATTCTTAAATTAAAATTCGCTCTTTGTAATACTCTAGAAAGTAACGTTATTTTCTACAATCTGGACAAAATTTCTATTTCCCAAATCATGTGACTATGTTTCTGACTTTCAATGTATGCATTCATACCTATTTATTCTGACTAATAACCATACAGAACGCTTATTTTAAAATGATAAATTACAAATGTTCAAATCAAGCTTGCACGCAAATTGTAAACCTTTTAATACGCATCTGCAATATTTTTAAAAAAGATATTATACTGGTAAACTTCACTAAAAGATATAGGAGGTTTCTTTCTTTTTTTTTTTGTTTGTTGTTGTTGTTGAGAATTGTGTGGGGAAAATTAACAGAATACAATGCTGACAAACTTGAAAGATGAAACATATCTTTTCTTAACCTTCGTTACTTGAAACTGAAAGAGTTTTATAGATTGTATTTGCTTTTACGTATTTGTTGACTCTACTTAACCTTAACTATCTCAGCTAATGGCAAGTTTTTTTTTTTCTTTATCCTTTTTTTTCCGAAACAGATTTTTCTCCAATTTGTAGCTTGTTAGTAAAACGTGGGCTGTGACATTTACTGATTCAGTGATTCAGAACATTATAACAGAGCAGAACTGATTTAACTTTCTGAAGTCAATGTTGTTTCGAGAGAGGCTGGTTTTCGTCTGGTTTTACTTTCTTTGTTTTTCATTAGCTTATTTTTTGGAGATGAGATGTTTACTTTCCAAGAACGTATTCTTTAGCCTTCTACATCTTAAAACACTCTTTTAACATAAACAAAACTATTGAATTTTCAAAGAAATCTAAATAAAACTTAATTAGCTTACTGATTTACTGGCTTAATGAACCGTATGATTTAAGTATAATAAACATCCAAAATGTATAAATGAACTTGAAACAAAACTTCATCTAGTACAAAGTGAAAAGACGTAAAGACTGCTGTTCTACAACTTGATGTCATTGTGACGTCTTCAACGATGAGCAAGAACTTATAACTTAAACCAAGTTCAACAAAGTCCATGTATTGCAATCTAACTAAGATGCCGACAAACGGCACATCTATGATAATGCATAAAAGTGGAAATCAGCATGACTGGACAGTCCAGATAAACAAAATCAAACATGACACTGACTATGAAATTCCTAAGCAAGTGAAACAAAATACGAGACCAAAACCAATTTAAGTCTAGGATCTGGCCGGAGTGGTCATTTTAAAAGAAGTATAGAGGTAAGCCGGTTCAACAAAATCTCAACCTTAATGTGTAGACCGCAATAGTGCACGTATAGGAAAAGTAGACTACTTACGCTCGCATGGGATGTCAGCTAAATGGTTGACGATTTCATTCAATTTACTATTATCTGATGAATCAACCTGAAGATGGAAAACAGATTATTTTGAATTAGGCTAGTCATATATATTTGTGTGCGCCTCATTTTTCATGAACGGTTCAAGTTTAAATTTCCAATGGAATTTAAAAAATGTTAGAAATCGGTAGATATTTTCAGACGTGAAATGTACAAACATAAAACAACGCTTAGTTTTACATCAGCCAAACATTCCAACACACACACACACACACACACACACACACACACACACACACACACACACACACATTCATTCAGTAATTACAAAATCACACAAAATGTGGGTTTTATTAAAATATTAACGATAGTGTGTTATCATCTGACGCAAGAGAACTATTTAACCAAGACATCAAATTTGTTGGCGCAATCGGACAATCTATTCTGTGAAAAATGAATATATTTCTGAAAAATGATAAAGTTCCTGTAATTGTTGTACAAACATGAACTCATTCTTAAAATATGTTATCCTTAAATGTTTAGGAAATATTGACTTAATATATTATTACCTATGAATATTCATAAATACAAGTACATGTATCACTTGACTACTATAGTATTTGATTGTAAAGATGCATTTCAGTTCTGACAAATGAATTACATTCTGATTTAATTCGTCAATTTTTGTTTCGTAACAGAAAGGACACACACACGAATGCACAGACAGCGTATAGTTTCGAATTTTCTTTTAAAAAAAGGTAACCATTCATATTTTTCACCCATTGCTGATTGAAGTATTACAACATTACAAAGTAGGCAAACTTAAACAATTGGTAAAAAAATTCAGTTTAATTTTTCATGCACATAGATTTGACAAAGTGACAACGTATGTAAATGTGAGATTGTATTTGATTTTGCTGTTTGATAAGCTTTATCAAGAGTATTGTTTTACTTCAACTTTAAACGTTTGAATGAATGTACAATATGAACTGTATTTTGTATTGTAATAGTGTAATACTTTGTGTTTAAGACGAAATAGATGGGACCTGTTCTCACATTACTCTTTAGTTAACTTTAAGACCAAAAGTTTACAATGTTTTACGTTATACTTTTTGTTTATAGGTAAAAGTAATGAGATATTTGAAATATATTCTATCCTAAGAAATACCCACTATCAATTCTAATCCTACCTATCTCTGAAGTTTATGTTTTTCGAATTCTTCAAGCTGATATTTGAGCAAAAATTGTTTTGAAATGAATTAGAATGATATTTGAACAGATCACTTATGTTGCATCCGGTGAAAACTATCCATTAAGGTATTACTGAGCGGTAATCCACGTCTATTGAAATAATGTCATAAATAAAGATAGCATCCTTGGTTAATCCCAGAAAATAATACTATGGAAAAAAGCTTCTTTTTCAAAAATATACCGTTCTATTAAAGTATATATCTGTTGATTTTTATCCCTATTATTGAATCGAAATAAACTTAACTGGAATGAATTTCATTTTTTGTTGGTCAGAAGTAATGTTCCGATCTATATATGTATGTGCATGCTATTTTGTTTTTCTAACATGAATTTATTAAGTTAACGAGATATGAATGGATATTATATACTTACTTCAAATAAAAATCCAAACACACCTAGTCCATTTGTTTTATCCATTGCATCTGGAACACCTGAGTAAATACTATCATACGTTACAACATGCATCTGAAAAATAATAATTCATCACATGTAGAATATGTAGACATGCAATGTATTAACATGTTTGATCATTTTCATTGAACTATAGTGGGTTACAGAGAAAGGTTCAAACGAAAATTTGTTATTATTGTATACTTTGGCCTTGAGATATAAAAATGTATCTCTAGCTTGAACCAAATTTATGAAAAGCTACTACTGTTTTCTGTTTACTGAATCACACTGGTTGATAGTGTGAAAACTTATGGTAATGCTAAATTTCGAAATTCCTTTTATTAATTTCAAATCTGTTCTAGCCGTAAAACTAAAAATGAACCGACAAATTAAACGTGTTTATAGAAGTTTCACAGAAACTCATAATTACGAATTTTAACATGTCAATAGGATATATACTTATATTATAAATCATATTCAAATCCGAAAGAGTCAAAACTAAGCAGGACTGATCGATTGTAGTTTAACTTTTATGAAAATATTAGTCCCATCAAGTTTCTTTATTACAGTTATTATTCCCCTTTATTAAGCCTCAGTTGGTAGTAACATATATTTAAATGTAACGATTTCCCATATTGCTTCTGTGGTGTACTGGTTAAGAATGAAAAATTTTAGCATTTTCAGCTATACCATAACTACCTGATTTATTGGAGAAAAACACCCTATAGCTCTATTAAGTGATTGGTAAAACTACCGACATTAGGTAGGTGTCTGGATATCTTGCTTCCTTTCCACGATATGCTTCCTTTCCACGAAAGCTCGGTATTTATAAATTTTGACAAACTCCTCTTCCGGTTCACAGGTAAAAAATTAATTACAATATATATAAGAGTGGACACATCTCACATATCCTACGCTTCCTGTTGGATGGAAACGTTCTGTCCCAAAAAGAAAAATAACATACTTTATGGCTGTTGTTTTATCTTAAAACTGAATGGGTAACCTGTTTCCATGGCGATGACAGCTATTTTACAAAAACAAAACTTAATGCACACTCACGATGCTGGTAACTGTTACTTTGAATTTTCATTCAAAAATTCTTTTCGTGATTACTGGGATTTCTGAAAATCCTGTTTTTATTTAATTGAGTAATAATAATAAATTATCCAAAAAACAATTATTAAAATTGCCCATTATTCGAACTTGATCTGAGTTGTGGTTTGTGGTAATAGAAGCCATCATAAAAAAATTCAAGAAAATCAGATAACAAAAATGAATGGGCTATTTAGGCGACAAGGTCCATTTCTCAAAATCCTTGTTTTAAAAAAAAAATCTCAAAAATACATTTCAAAACTGGCTGTTATCGATGCAGATCTGAGTATATTGGTAATAGAAAGCCATCAGAAAAGTTTCAAGAAAATGGGATAAGAAATGAATGCGCTACTTAGTCGACAGGGATTTATGACAGACGGATGGGCGAAAAAACATTAAACCTCTCGCTAATTCATATAATAATCCTGGCCTGCAGAACAAACCATAAATTAGGATAAAAAGGAACCACTAATCATTCTTGAACGACTAACAAAATTATATATTCTGACTGCAACAAAAATCGTTAGAATTGCATAAAGACTGCTTTCTAAGTCGCAGCAGCAACAGACGATAAAAAAAAATTCCTTAGGGACATTACTGTTGGCATATTCTGAAACTGAACAGTAATGTAACGAGACGCCTCTCTCGGAATTAAACATTTGATAGAATGGTTATTCGTGAAAATTACAAGCACATTGAAATTTGGATAAATGTAAGACAAGAAAACATTCGATGTTTCGAATGAATATATAAGTACTGAAATTGTTTCTTCAACCTTTTTTTTTTCAAAATCTGACTGCTATCACCAAAAACGTGAGACAAATCAGGAACAAAGTTGTTGTCCCACTGAACTTATCGCATTTTACCACGCGGTAGCCAATCAAATGATAAATATTAATTACGTTTTATATCCAAAATGAAATAAAAGGTATGACTCATGAAAACATTGGCAGAACGAATTTTTGTCTAAAAAATGGAAAAAAAAAGATTGTAATTTTGACGAAATTCTTTCGAACAAGAATAAGAAGTTATGTAAATTTATAAAAGGTATACAGGACGATAATTTATCATTTGACGTCAATAGAATGAGAAGGATACGGAAGTTCATAAGTCACATATCCATAGGACTAGACAATACCGTTATCAACATAGGATCAAACATAAACAAAAAACGTGGAAGTAGAACACAGACACAACACGGAAAACTAAAGCTAGAACAATACGAACTCCCATAAAACCCGAGACATCAGGTGCTCCGGAAGGGTAAGCATGCCCTGCTTCATATGTGACACCCGTCGTATTACCCAGTCTACAAAAGCCGATAACAACTCGTAAATCAGGTAAGGAGAACGGATAATGACTACGATACTAGGAACATGTCTGTAATCATCTATGATACGGTCACTCCATAATAGTTGACCAACTCGTGATGGTGAGAATAAAATTTCCGAAGGTAAGATATGAGTCTTCACATTAAGGTGACTGTAAACAATTCAACATAAAATTTTCCATTCCTAATTGTTTTATTTTTAACATAATGATTTCTAGGGTTGTATATCTTTAATTGACTTTACACTAAAAAGAACATTCATTTACATAGAAAGATGCAAGACATATTCAGAATGAAAAAAAAAGATGGACTGATATTATCTGATTTCAGTGATGGGCTAGTCTCTCGATAGATAAAACAATACCTATAATGTACTTCTAATAACATGTTTGTAGTTTGAATGGCGACTCTGGAACATACATTGAGAATTTAAACATACTGCATCCTTGAAATATTTCGAAAACAAACATTTACCATTTTTATATCTCGCTGGACAAAATGCTGTATATTTCCATTACAGATTATACGGTTATATGTGAAAAATTCACACAGAAGAGAAAAATACTGTCCAATATGCATGTATGTGAAATATCTTAGAAGTAATAGTCATTATGGAACTACAAAAAGTACATTATACAAACCTCCATAGGAAACTGCGTTTGGTCAATTTTATGTTCTGATCCTTGAGTATCTGTTGATCCCCAGTGAAAATGGAATTGTGCAACATTGTATGTTTTTCCTGACGGTAAACCACCACCAGTGACCGTTATACCAGATCCTACGTCAACTTGAACTGAAAATACAATATGCACAATGTACCTTTCATTAATATTAATAAATTAATTGGGTTACTATACATGCATGCAGATTCAGGTTCAGGTGAATATCTATTTTGTATTTTGTGTGCGTGTTTTTTTTTTTGTTTTTTGTTTTTTTGTTTTTTTGTTTTTTTTTTTGTTTTTCTTTTTAAATAAAAGTGCTAAATTAGTTATATTTTGAGTGTCAGGTACATGTAGATACCTGAATGTTTGTCTTGTTTGTCTTTATTCGTGTTTTAGGGTTTTGGTTACTAGCTATTTCCTGTTTTGTTGCGTTTTGGTTGATTGGTCGAATTTTATTGTTTTCTTTCCTTTTCTTAAATAATAAGCAGGTTGTGTTTTAATGATTTATCTTATTCTACATTCTGGGAAAATAATGAAAAATAAAATCATGGTAAAATTTAATTTGTAAAAACAAAGAGACAGATTTTATGTTGCACAACTTCTTACCACACATGCATGCAGGTTAATTATTTTTTTCTGTCTGCGTTGTTACTGTCATATATAATTCCAAGAAATCAAATATTACAATTATTAAATAAATTCTCATTTCGTATATATGCATAAATTACCTGCATGGCCATTATTTTTTAGCGTCATCTTTCCTGTCGATCCCGAGAAAGTAGGTGTACCCAAACTTGTGTCACAAGTAACAGCATTTGTATCTATGTCAATAGGAGATTGTTGCTGTCCCCCACAGTTTGGGTATTCATGATACCAGTTAGCGGGTGCTTCAACTAGAATAACAGATATCAAACTTTATATATTTTTTGGATTAAGCATAAATTACTTTGAAAAAGGTCCAATATCTTTAGCTAAATCCAGAGCAAAATCTTTGTCGACAGAAAACAAAACGACCATGTGATCTAGGGGTTGGGATAGAAGGAATACATTACTGAATCCATGGTATACATATTTGAAATGTCTTTGTCCGGACATTCCTTAACAGGTTCGATACTGTGTTCATAGTTTTTTTGTTTTTTTTTTTAAGCTAGTCTATTTATGACAATGCTAATATTTAAGAATGTCCAGTTTACTTATTGCAATAATATTTTTTATAAAAATACTCAGTGGATGTTCTGAAGATTGTAATAATACTCAGTAGATATTTTGAGAATCACAACCCCTCTAACATTCTAACGGTACGCATGACGCACAGTGCGTGTGGCAACCACGTAAAATGCATCATTTACGCAGAAAAATTACCTATAGATACTACTTTTAGTACATAAACCAGATTAATTGTTGATCAGTAAGATAAAGAATTTAATGTGCCAAAGCTTTGCCTCAAAGACTGCCTTAAAAAAACAGCCATTTTTTTGAACTGTTGAAAACATATTAAAACCATATTAATAATATAATTCCCAACCATATTTGATCACTTGTCCGCCTGATATAAACGGTAAAATGTTTTGCTATATACATGTATATACAGACATAAAACAGATTAATTCTTTCTCAACATACAATTTATATTACTAGCTCCTCACCATACTGAATGGTTGTTCAGCTGATGACGCTGTATAATTAATGTGGAGGTCTATTCTTTATGAGACGAATTAAAGTTCAGTGTTGATATTATTATAAATAGCGTAAATTTAGATAACTTTAAGCATATCAAAATGTCGAAGTTAAAACGACAGTCATGCAATCACTTACCTACAACCTCTTTAAATTTATATCCCCAGTCTGAAATAGAGGTAAAGAAAAAATTAAAACTTACTAGAACTACATTTGGTGTATTTTCTTGATAATAAACTATTACATTATGTTCTGTCGATCACTTGCATTTTGCAATATTGATAGTTCAGATTAGCCCTAGGAGAACTGAATGGCCGAATGGTTTAAGGTCGGTGACTCACAGTCTAACACCGCTGTCGTAGGTTTGAGTCCCGCTTCATGTGTTAAGGTTGCCAGACACCTATCCAAGGTTGGAGGTTAGCTATCCGGCTTCCC
>JAOXYI010162114.1:0-11478 GCA_028566495.1 Lithophaga antillarum | reverse complement strand
ATGTACATGTCAGCCTGACATGTGTCACATGACCTTGACCTCATTTTCTCTGTCCATTTACTTTGCTAAATTTACGTCACATTTTCATGCTCGGGTCCATTTCTGAATAATCACAGGCAGGCGAGACATATTTGTGTGTCCACCTTTGTTTGACTTTGTTATGTATATCTTGCATAGACGATTAGTCCTTTATCTTTTTACAGATTGTATTCATATATGGTGTGATGGTTTGATATGAACATGATCACATTATATCAGTTTTTGATTGGATTATTTTTTTATCGAGTTATGGCCCTTTCTTGACATCATTAATTTTAAATTCTAATGTAACACATTGTATACCTTGTGTAGGCAGCCAGTTATTTGCAGGATTGTATTTGTATTTGGTATGGTGATTTAGCATGATATGAATATGATCATATTTTGGTTTTATGAGTTGAGGGTTTTTATTGGAGTTACACGATCTTTTTATGACCTCAGCAGTTTGATTGAGGAAGTGCTGAATGCATCCTCAAATCTGACCAGAAATGAGGATGAATAGACACATCTTCAACTATACAGACTTGTTTGAACTGTCATGTTTTCTTTCACCATGCATTTTTGTATAAAGACTAGAACTACAAGGGTAGCATTGATAGCAAATTATAAGGGGTATTATAAGTACGACAACTTTGTGCAGTTTAATATTTATACAAGACATGTTAGGGCAGTTGATAAAGTTAAATCTTGTTTGTCAACATAAATGAAAAATAAACTAGAAATAAATGTAAAAAAGTAAACAACAATAACACTAGTAAATAGTGCATTTATAGATATAATTATTTAACATACAGTTTGAAATGAAGCGAGTAAACCTCCTCAGTGTGACAGATTTTTTAAAGAATACAAAACCTGAGGTATTACATGTGTGACCTCATTATGTAGAGCTTGTAGTCAGAATGTGACAACTTTCAGGACACTATTTCTTATCAGTAGGCATGCCAACTTTGTAAAAAAAAATTATGATAATTGAAGTAATGTAGGGTCCTTTCAAATTGCTTCATGGACAGTGGTACCTAGGTGATGTCCAATGTAGAATGTGACTGATGGTTTCTTTTGCTTTGATAATTGCTGTGAAATGCATTTAAACAGAAAAATATAAATTACTGAAATTGTTGGACCTGTAGTCTGTTGTATAAATCTATATTTTACATATAAATTGCAAATGACTCAACTTACTAAAGGTTGGTGCTTCTCTAGGCATATGTAACTTTCTCAGACAGTAAAATTGGTTGCTGTGATATAGCTAAAAAAAGTGCTTAAAGTGACAAAAAATAAAATTCTATATGTGTGTACATAATGTGGGAAATGGATATAATATTTATATTTAATTTTAGTATTCATAAAAATAAGTAATATTTGAATGTCCTGTAAAGCTGTCACAAAATAATATATCCAATCAGAGTAAAAGCATGTATGTAGATGTATAAATTATATGCTTCGCTATATAATTGCAGTATATCTTGTAGCTGTACATATATGTACCTTAATCCTTTATGTGTACATAACCTGTATATGTAGAATTATGCATCGGTATAAAAAACGACTGTTCGTACAAACAATAATTTTCCAGTAACATGCTAAAGCAGAATGATGCCTGCTTTAAGAGAAGTATCTTAAAGACAGTTGCATTTCAAGTGGATATGATCCATATGCTAATGAATTGATAAACAGTATATGGTGGTTGTTATTTATTGTCTTCTGATGCTTCTACCATGATATTTCAAGGAACAGTGAATATCACTGGGTGGTCCCATTTTAGAAGTGTTTCTGGTAGCCCAGTCACTATCCAACATGACAGCTGTTACTAAAAACATGTTGTTACTTCCATAACCATAGATAGATTAGGCTTAGGTTTCAATCTTTAGTTGTGTGAAAGTGAGTTGTATAAACATTTTTTCCGAAGTGTACAAATTTCTCATTAAAATCTTCTGTAGAACCTCTAAGCAAATTTCCCAGCTTAGTCATGATGAGTGATTCCCTTCGAAAATTAAATTTCTAAATATTGGCCTGTTGAAAAGAGATGATGGATATAATAGCCTCAGCTGAACCTTTGATTTAATTAAGCACTTTATGTAGATTGTTAAAATATTGGAAAGGTGCTTAACAAAAAGTACTGACTGCTGTACTCAGGTGTACACCCTTGTACTGTTGTAACCCATTATTGTTACTGAAAGAATCAAATATAAACTATTATGTACAAGGTTTTTTTCTTGGAAGTTGATACTGATTCAGTCTTTAAATCCTTATAACTGGTTCAGTTAAAAACCAAAGAATGATAAAGTGTCATTGGATTCACAGGTTATACTACCATCACAAAGCTGTTGTGGCATCTAGTGTTGGACCTTAAAGTAATGATTTCTGTCCATTAGTCCAGGCATATGTCATGTTGGTTTCTGGACCATACTTTAGTTTTCCTCAACACTTACAAACCAAACCTGGACGGGATGTTACAATAGACGGAGCAAGGGCACCTATTGATTTTGGGGGCAAAAGGTCAAAAATCAAGGTCTCTGGCCACCAGGGTCAACTTTTGGTTATTGGACATTAACTTCATTTTTGTATGTCTGATGTTTACCAAATTAGTCATATAATACTCATATCGGTGGGGAATAACCCAATTGATTTTGGTGTCAGTAGGTCAAAGATCAAAGTCACTAACATAAAACATTTTTTATACAGGAAGTTTCTATACAAGAACTTTACAGATATACATCAAGTGTAAAGAGGAAAGAAACCTGTCTGATTTTGTCATAGACCAGGGTCACTGTTACTAAACAGAGGATGTACTGAAAAATCAGGAGATATCCCAGTGCAAAGGGAAGAAGGAACCCCCTTGACTTCAGAAGGATCAAAATCACTCAGTTTTTCAGGGTTTTTTGGGGAGGGGGGAGGGGGTGTGCAGTAACTTTCATTTTGTGCATGCATTGTCCATCATTCTTGATCAGCAGGTGAAGGAAAGAACCCTACTGACTTTGTGAAAGGTTAAGGTTACTGTAACTATAAATAGATTTTGTACAGAAAAAATTGTTTTAAAGCATTGACTTCTAAAAGGTTAAGGTCACTGTTACTGTAGATAAATTTTGTATAGAAAAATGGTTCTGGAGCATTATTTTTTTTCTATACCTCTGTTGTTCACCATACTTGATCAGGAGGTGATAGAAGGGAAGAATCCCATTCCTGTCAAAAGGTCAAGGTCACTGTTACTAAGATTAGTAACAACTATTTCTGATTCATACATGAAAAGAATAAAACAAGAACAAATTTGCCTGTTGTCATACCGTTAACAAAATGTTTTCTAAACATTTTTGATCTCATTTTAAAATCATTTACCCAGTTTTGATAGTGTTCTGATTTTATGAATAAGTGGACATTTACAGGATAAATAGAGTTCAATAATTATTAAATGTAAGCCTTGTTTTAATCTTGCAGTATTCCAGTATAAAGAAATATTACTTTGTATATTACATTTTAACATTATATATGTGTATGTTGTAATAATTTTGTATTTGCAATGAGCATCAGTTGTTGTATAACCAGATTTATAGTATACTCAGGCATAACTGTAACATTTATCAGCTCTGTTTTGTACAAGTGTTTATGTGGCTGATTTTAAAATTGAAACAGTATTTACAAACACTTAAAATAAAAGGTTTCTGGATTAAGTGTAATTTGGTGTTGAAAATACAGAAATTTTGTTAGTTTGGTATGAAGATGATGCTGTGGATTCCTGTAGTATATTCTTTTATTCTTCCATACTTAATCATTTGACCTGTAATGATGCTTTTGGGTTCATATGCAAAATATTTAAAATTGTTTTTTAGTTTAAGTTTTTATTTGTAAGTAAATCATGATTATTTTTGAAATGGTGCTAATATATTTTACTCCAAAAATAAGCTTTAACTAATGAAGCATGTATAAATGAAATCTTATACAGTAATTATTTTATTTTCCCAATTTTCTGTAGATATACAAAGAAGGAGTAAGAGTGAACAAAAGTCAGCAGAAAGAGGGAACCAGCGTTAAACAGACTGTATCAGACACAGTGGAAAAAGAAGAAAATCTTATTTCATTTACCGCTCACTCTGTCACATCATATCCCACTGCCCCTATTGTGGAGGAAATTGTCACATCAGTTACCGCCCATCCTGTCAGATCATACCCAACTGCCCCAGTGGTGGAGGAGACCATTCAGAAAGAAGAGAAATCTAAGTCATATACTGTTGTATCAGGACAGGTGGAGGAAGGAATCACTTCATTTTCGACAAGACAGCCGACAAAGACAGCTGACACTAAACGGTAAGTTTCTGTTTGTTGTTTTGTTATTTTTGTAACTTTTTATTTTCATGTCAACCAGCAAGGACATTGGACTTAAATGTACCAATTTGTAAATTTTCTTAATATGAATTCCTATCAGACCTTGGTATAATAATCAGCAAGGACAGTAGACTTAAATGGTAAGTTTTTGTTTTGTTGTCATATAATATTATACCTTGTCAACCTCACCAGTGTGGTTGATAATTAGATGAGTGCAAGACCTGGACATGCAGATGTGTAGGAATCAAGGGTGTTCCAGTCTGCTGAGTTTTGCAAAAGTTACAGTTCTTTGACAGTACATGATGCTATGTAACGTAAACCTTGTCAACACAGCTGTCGTTTGTCTTGTCTGATTTTCTAGAACAGTGTGACAGGACAAGACCATAATACATGAATGTGTATGAAGTAAGGTTTTTCTGGTTTGTTGAGTTTTACTGGAGTTACTTTTCTCTGACACTTAGACCTTAACCCAGTATGCGTAATTTGTTCAGTGTACCTTGACTGGTTTCCTGAAAAGGTGTTACAGTACAAGACTGTGATATACATACGTGCATGAAACAGGAGTGCTTCTGTCTGCTGAGTTTTTCAATAGTACTGGCTCTTTGACACTTATAAAATTTTCTGGAACTATGTAATAAGAATCTTGTTAGTTTGTGATGAACAGTATTTATACTATCAAATTTTCAAACAGACATTTTAACTCTAAGAAAACAGGAGAGTATTGGATCTTCATGTCCTGAAAAAAATGTTTTATTAACTTAAATAAATTTTGACAGTCGAGGTCAAGATAAAAAATTTTACTATCCATGTGTTAGTGTTAGGTCTGCAGGGGATATTAGTATGGCCATGTGGACACTAATTACAACTGATTTGAAGTCTGCAAAAATTTTACAGATGATAAATTTTGTTCACTAATGGAATTGATATTTCTAATGTTAGCTAAAGCAATTAAACAGAAATTATATTTATTACATATATCCAGTTTTAGTAATTTTAACGGTTTTGATGTTGAAAGTGAAAAATAACGATTGAACAAATACCACAGCTACTCTCCTATACTTGATATTTGGTCCACACATTCACCAGGGAATGTGGATGTCAGCCTGACAGGTGTTACCTGACTTGGACCTCATTTTTGTGATCCTCTGACTTGTTTAAATTAATGTCAAGTTTTTTGTGATTAGCTCCATTTCTCATTAATCCACACGTCATGGAGGAATCATATTTGGTCCAAACATTCATCAGGAGGTGCACATGTCAACTTTACACATTTCACATACCTTGACCTCATTTTCCTGGTACAGGAACTGTATTAAATTTACTTCAAGTTTTCGAGGTTAGTTTCATCCCTCAGTAACCTCACATCATGGAGCAACCATACTTGGGACAAAGGTATGTGTCAGCCTGACAAATGTCATATGACCTTAACTTGTCCACCCTTATTAACTTATAAATTTTCAACACACCACTCTTATCCTGTGTTTGTGATAATTTGTAGAATACTGGATTTCTATCCTAAATGTATGGAAATAATTTCTTGTGGCTATAAATCATTTACTGAAAAAAGATCAGATTAGTTTTAGAATATTTCAAATAGAATGGGTCATGCAACAGAGTGGTAGTATTTTCATATCAATTGGAACCACCTTGATTGTGTAGAATTTCCAAGCATAATCCTATGTTTTTGGTTAGATTTTTTTGTAGAATATGTTTTTTCTTGGCTACAATGTAATCACAGAACGTGAGACAGGGATTGCTTTTAAAGCAGCGGCGACAGCATAAACTTTCATTAAAAGATGTGTATATCGGGAACCACTTTATTTTGATCAACCAACTTTGGGTCCTTTGGTGATATGTCAGCCACATGTCACATGATTTTGTCCTTAGTGTCATATCCCAGTGAGAAATTTCAAGTTTTTGTGATTAGGTCAGTTTCTTGATAACCACTCATGATAGGTCAATTATATATGGTGTATGAATTGATCTTAAAGAGTACCTGTTGATCTTACATGTGTCATCAGACCTTGACCTAAATGTAATGGTCCAGTGAGAAATGTGAAGTTTTTGTGATTAGATCAGTATCATGGTAATTACATATGATGGGTTTACTATACTTGGTGTAAAAATTGATCTGACAGGGTACATGTGAGTATGGCATGCATCAGATGACCTTGACCTCAGTGTCACTGAGCAATGTCAAGTTTTTGTGATTAGGTCATATTTTCTTGGGAACTGCTATTGATAGGTCAAATATATTTGGTATATCAATTGATCTTCAGGGGTACTTGTCGGTCTGACATATATCACTTGACCTTGATGTCAGTGTCATGGTACAATGAACAGTGTCAAGTTTTTGTGATTAGGTTGGTTTCTTGGTAAACACTCATGAAAGGTCAACTATATTTGGTGTATGAATTAATCTGACAGGGTACATATGAGTCTGACATGCTTCACCTGACCTTAGCCTGAGTGTCAGTGCAGTGTACATGTTGGCCAGGCATGTCACCTGACCTTAACCTCATTTTCATGGTCTGCTGACTTTGTTATCCCATCACCCAATGAAGTTCGCATGGGATATAGTGTTTCGCCTGTTCATCCGTGTGTCCATCTGTATGTTTGTGACTGAATAAGTTGTCTGTAATGGTCAAGATCTCGGATACTACAAGCCAAGGAGAAAAGATATTTCGTCTGTGGATACATCTTGGATAGTTCCAAAGAATCGGACCATAATTTGGTCACACACATGTGATAATCAGAAAATGGCAAGTAGGGATGTTTTGGGTGAAAAGTAGGGAGATTTTAATATTTACATAGAATTATACAGCATATTTTGGAATTTTAGTAGGGAGATTTTGTTTTTTAATGCAAAAACTCCCAAAATTTGACAAAATTTTCAGTACAAAGTAGGAAGCCTCCCTCTTAAGTAGGGAAGTATCACATGTATGTGGTCACCATGACCTACATTTTATGCATGACTGACTCTGGTTAAGTTTTGCATTAAGGTTGAGATCATGAATAATACAAGTTTTGGAGCAATATTTCATCTGTGGATACATCTTGCATAGTACCAAAGAATTGGATCACAGTTGGGTCATCATGGCCAACATTTTATGCATGAGTGACTCGGGTTAAGTTTTGTGTTAAGGTCAAGATCTTGGATACTACAAGTTATAGAGTAATGATATTTCATCTGTGGATTACTCTTGGATAGTACGGAAGAATTGGACCACAATTTGGTCACCATGACCTACATTTTATGCATGAGTAACTCCGGTTAAGTTTTGTGTTAAGGTAAAGATCTTGGATACTACAAGTCAAAGAACAATAATATTTCATCTGTGGATACATCTTGGCTAGTACTGAAGAATCAGACTGCAATTTGGTCACCTTGACCTACATTTTACACATGAGTGACTCTGATTAAGTTTTGCATTAAAGTCAAGATTTTGGATAATATAAGTCATGGAGCAATGATATTTCATTTGTGGATACATCTTGGATAGTACCGAAGAATCAGACAACAATTGGGTCACCATGACCTACATTTTATGCTTATGCATGAGTGGCTGTGATTTAAGTTTTGCGCTAAAATCCAGGTCTAGGACACTACAGTTTATAGACAGGAAATATTTGGTCAGTGGATGCATCTAATATGACTTACATTCAAGGCGAGGGAATTACCTTCACTTTAGCGGTGCACCTTTGACTAGTTTACATGAATAAAAGTACACATAAGTTTTTATATTTAAATTTGGTGTAAGATTTCAGCAATTGCAAAAAAGATGAATTAATATTTGACCAATTTTAGACTGTAAAAACTTGAAAATGTTAAGCTTAATAAATACAGGGTAACCCATTGATGTTTGTGTTGGTACATATCATAGCAAATAATATGACTGAATTTTTATAATTTTATGAAGTTTAAACATGATAAAGTGCTTCTGTTGAATGCTTTGTTTCCATAGCAACCATATTAAAATTGCATCATCATACTCAACATGATGGTACATATTGGCATTAAATGCCTTGTTCGCATAAATATTTGTAACACATGTATACTGTCACTAGCCATATATCATCCCCTGAGGAACCCAAAACCTTATTTAACACTAACAGAAGCTTTGTAAACTGATGCCTTCTTGGTGACGTCACAGTGTAATTTTACTAATGAGGCTCAGTTACGCCACAAATGTCTGCTGATTTTCATTTAAAAAAACAGGTTTTGACTTGGAATTCATGTCCAGTAATATTATTTTATCATTGCAGGAAATACACAAATATACAGATATCGTTATTGATGAAAATTTAAGCTCATTTGTGCTCACTATGAAACAGGCAAGAAAAGCTCACTAAAGCTTGCATAATCTTCCTGTTTCTAAAGCTCATACAAATAAAATTTATATTCATGAACAATCTGCATATATATTGTACAGTATACATGTTTTACTGATAAATATTTATGTCGAGCAGCTCTACGGGCACAATAGCATATAGAATCTTAGGTTACACTAAACGTCATTGTTGGTTTACTGAAGAAAAATTGAAATCATTTGAAAACAAAAATGACTTACGTTAAATCAGTTTAATAGAATCTTACATTGAACATATTTGCAGGTAATGAAGAAACTTTGAAAGGAACTGAAAATGCCGGGTCTTGCAGTGTTGAAGTTGATGAAGCAATTGTGTTAGGAAATGAACATTACAGAGATGAAAATAACAATAAGGGAGTAGAGGAAGAAGAATATCGCAGTTTGAAGGTTACTGAGTATTCGAAAGGTGCTGAAAGAGTGGAAAATGAAAACTGTATTTCAGTATCAGCTACTGCTCAGAAAATGGGCAAAATATGTCAGGATACACAGGTTTCAAGTCAGAAAGTGCCAGTTTTAAGGCAACAAAAACCAGTTGAAAGTCAGGAAACATTAGCTGATGAGGAAATCCCAGTCTTAACAAAGGAAACACCATCTGCACGTCCTAAAACACCAGAAACAGACCTGGAAATGCCAGTTTTAAGACTGGAAACATATGTTATTAGTCAGAAAAAAACAGAACTATATAAGGAAAGATCCATTTTAAACCAGGATATATTTACTACAAGTCAAGGAGCACAAGATATAAACAAGGAACAATTGGTGGATAATCAGGAACAACTAGCTGTAAGCAAAAATACATCTAATATTGTGCAGGAAACACCATTTGAATGTCAAGAAACATTCTTTAGATGCCAAAAAATGCAAGATGATCGCAAAAAATTGGCAGATATACGTCAGAAATCTGTTAACCAGATGCCAACATGTGTATATCAGGAAACACCAGATGTATGTCAGAAATCACTAAAGGTATGTCAGAAATCGCAAAATGTATGTCAAGGAACACCAGATGTATGTCAGAAATCAACACACATATGTCAGGAAACACCAGATATATGTCAGAAACCACCAAATATATGTCAGACATTACCAGATGTCTGTCAGAAATCAGGTTTAAATCAGAAAACGACAAGTGTACATCAGAAATCACCAGTAGCTGTGCAGAATGGACCAGTTTTAAGTAAAAAAACAACAGTTACAAGTCAGAAAACATCAGATGCATGTCAGAAAACACCAGATACAAGACAGAATACATCAAATGTATGTCAGATAACACCAGATTTATGTCAGAATACACCAGATTCATGTCAGAATTCACCATTTACAAGTCTGAAAACACCAGATATATGTCTAAATACCTCATTCACAAGTTCAAAAACACCGATGATTTTTCAGAAATCACAAGATATTGGTGCGAGACAAAAGTTTGATAAGAACAAGATAACATGTGTTAGGCAGGAAAAGCATATTCCCAGGACATACAATGTAGAAAACCATACAACTGATCGTCAGAAAACATTAGTTGTAAAAGATAGAGGTGAACTACCAGAGATGAAAATTTTAAATGTCCAAAATTTCGCATCCATAGAAAAAATGGCAAGTGGACCAGATATTTTACAAGAATGTCAAACAAAAGAAGAGAGAAAGGAACGTATCAGGAACAGATTTGGACATGCAGAAAGTTCTAGTGTAGACAGTTTTGTAACAGTGAATCCTAGGTTTGGGATAAAATCAAGAAAACAGGTTAGTATAACATGATCATCTATTTTTAAACCATGTCTTTAGGTCATTTGGGTTTTTTTTCCATACATACAAACTGGTTTCAATTAAAACAAAAATAAAACAAATGCAAATAGCTTTATTTTAAATCAATACATGTACAAACAAGACAATACAGCACATAAATCAGATGACTGATTCTTTTCAAACATTTTACGTTAGGTTACAAGTGACAAACTACAAGCTTAAGTCAGGTTCCAATTTTACTATTCTGGCTGTTGTTCTGCAGGTATGTTCTGTTGAAAGTCTGAAAAATTGCATTTTCTTTAAAAAAAAATTAATGCAGTGTGACAGACTATGAAATACAGGTCAACTTGATTCCAGAATTATGCTGTTGAAATATGAAAATTCCATAAAAAAAGGTTTTTGGAAATGTAGTATGTAGAGATCTAAAAATTAATATGTAAGTACACCACCATGTATCCCATCAAGTGTATAAAAATCAAATCTGCAGCATTTACCTTTTTTGGAGTTACATATGCCCCTTGAAATTCTTCAAAAAAATAAGGTCAAGTGACATGTCAAGCACAGGTGTACCTGTGCTTGGTAAAAATCTTAGAAATTAATGAAAACAAGGTTTAAGAAATGTATCTTTAAACATAGCTAGGTTTGTGACATAATTATTATAACTGCTCATAATTGTGAGCACTGATAATGCATGCTAAAATTTACTGAAATTAGGTCACTGCAATCTAGTTATTCCCCTTGAAAATGTTAAGTAGTTTATGGAAGTTGGGCGGGTAGTCAATTTTTTTTTAAAGAATAAGTACTGCTGTTCAGGTTTTTGCCATCAACTTGTATTATCTGGTTTTTGTCTTGCCTGCAACGAATATGGCGAAGCAATGCATAGGTATGCTTTTACAGCAGCGACGGCGTTAAGCTTATGTTGAAGTTTTGTAATTAGCTCCATTTCTCAGTAACCACACATCACAGACCAACCATATTTGGTCCACACATTCATCAGGGGATGTACATG
>JAOXYI010162004.1:0-11478 GCA_028566495.1 Lithophaga antillarum | reverse complement strand
GCGCCCCCCCCCCCAAAAAAAACCAAAAAAAAAACAAAAAAAAAAACGAAATACACCACCAAAAAAATCTGAAATATAGACTAGTTATACATACTTGTCAAAGGAAAGCAAATAGTGCATGTATGCGAAGCTGTATATTTACTTTCACCAGGATAATGTAAAATTCAATTTAAAAAAATTACAACAAAGAATAGTAAACTAGGTATTTATTGTTAAGGGGGTGAATTAGTCCCCGGAGAGTTGCTGTTTGTGGAGCTTAAATTTCTAGTTTTCTTGTGTTCACTTAAACAAATTTAAATCAAATCAATGTATGGCTACAATTAATGCGGATATACTAAATGGTTATTTCAGACTGAAATATACAATATTGAAACGTGTTAATTCTAAGCTAATAGTGAGTGAGTATATATTGTTTTTACGCCAAGGCAGCAATTTTTCAGCTATATCATCACGGGAACAAATTTATTGTACGATGCATTATTTTGATGTCTGTTTAAACTAGACCAGCAAAATGAACTGGATTTTATAATGGTAGCTCACTTACGTAGCAGTCCGCAGTACAGATGTCATTGCACTGAGACACGTAGCTGATTAGTCCATGTTCTGTCACCTCAATCCGCTAATATCGGAAATGTTACTTGTTTTCGCCATCGCGAAAACAAAACTGACAACAACCGTAACCTCTTTGTACAGAAAACGTTATTCATTTCCACTTAGAAACAATAGCTCGGATTGATACAAATAGGAGTCTTGATGAGATAAGTACAGATTACCGAAGCCAATCTTTTCTGAGATTTTAATTTATACCTGACTTGGTCGATTTGTATCTAACTTGATAAAGTTTAGCAGTTGCTTTACGGTTCTCTCCAAGTAGTCCGGTTTCCTCTACCAATAGGACCAGTTGCTGTGATATTTTTCCAGCATTTTCCGACAAGAATGCATCTCCGACCTGAGACGATCATTTTCATCTGATAAGAAGTCGTGGCTAGTAAAAAAATCCGAATTGAACGGCTGTAAGAACATGTCTGATACCTAAAAGGAAGCAAAGAAAAGCAAAGAAATATCCTTAAAAACGTTCAATATTTAATCCTAAATATCAAATCTGGAGCATTAGTCACACTGCATGAAAAGTTGAATTTACTTTTCAATTCAGCTTTAACTAAATGGACTTTAAATATTTAAGAAAATAGCTTAAGTTTATTGTTTCATTAAACTGTACAGTTACAACTGGTTCACCTTTTTAGTAAACAAATAATCGTCAACACCGAAACAAGTAGAAAATAGGGCTCCTTCATTCACAACCGAAGACAGGGTACTCTTAAAATTCTAATGTTGTACTTTTGTGTTTGTATGTATCTCATAACCTATATATAAATGTGTTTATGTACCTTGATTATATTGACATTAAAGATTTGAATTGAAATAAACAGTTGTCTTTTATCGATGAGACTTCGTCATATCAACACTGCACTCCCACCACTAGTGGATGCAGCCATTGTCCAACTGCCTACCTTGTCCAGAATTTTGCGTAGATACAGTTTTGGCTGGAAAAGGCTAGGGTGTGTGAAAACACAGTGTTTACTGTAACAAATAAACTTTAGTTTTGTAGCATTGTTGTGTGTTCATTTTATAAGCAAAAATACATATTCCTAGATATTAATGAATCTGCTGAATAGATATACCAGGAAATTATATATATGAAAAGAAAGACAACAGTTTGTGCATGATTATAAACTAGCTTTATTTATCCATATATTTATAAACTTGTATTTCCCAACTTTCTCATCGCATATTGAAATGATAATAATGTAAATGTACATAAGAATAATTCTATCTCGTATTTCCTTTTTCCTTGGAAAGACAACTTTTTCAGTTTTCTGCGTAAGTATTCTAGAATGTTTCTTGTGAAATTTCATCAATTTAAAAAACCCACTACAGCCCTGTTTCTTACATCATGCTTACCATGTGATCAAAACAATTTTCTTGCGATGCCTTGTGGGTGTAAATACTTATAAGGTAAGAATGGTGCTATCTGATCTAGATCTCTAGAAATGTGAGACTTTGCCCAGTTTGTAATAAAGTAGAAGATGAAAAATATTTCTATAAATAATGTAAAATAAATGAAAATGAAATGTTAAATTTAAGTTTTAATCCTGAAACTTTAGGTCAAGCACAGACCATAGTTAATTTTGATTGTCGTCAGAAATAGGGACGACGGCCTGAGATCTTTATTTTACTGCCTGTAAATTTAAAAGTTACATTTGTTATGGGTTTTTTGTCTTTGTAAAATGAAAATCTTGTCAAATGTGTTATAGTTGTTTTGTCACAAACATATGTAAAGTTAAATGAGAATTTAGTTTGAATTTCAATGTAATTCATTTACTACAGGCTTGTCATCCTACTAAGACCAGTCAAACTAGTCCGCTTGACAAAAATAGTTGTTAACTTGTAATCGCCCTCTTGATAAACAAAAGTAGCCAATCGTCAGATATTGAACGTAATTTGTACTCCGCCTAACTGTAACTCTAACAATCATAAAGCTTGTTAAAGTATTGAGTACTAGTATTTTGTTCAAAAGAAATTCGATGAATAAAACAGGACAATAAAAAACAACAAAGTTATAAAATATGAACAAGAAAGTTCTAAAAACAGGAATTCACAAACTCGCTTAGATAGGCATACTTGAAAGGTAAGTAACTGCTGCCCGCATATGCCACCTGTCAAATAGAATGAATAACACAGGACAATTATATTAAAAAAATAACAAAACTAAGGAAAAGACGGGTTATTTTTCAATGAATTTCTATTTGTTTGTTCGCACTGAATTTAACGTGACTTTCATTAATGTTTTGGCTTTTATCGAGTCGGCCATTTTTCTTAGTACAGGAGCCCCGATTGAGTTAAGAAAACCGCCCATCTTTGGTAAATAACCGGTAAAATTTCTCAAATAAGGTTCAAGTCAGGCATGCCCTCGTTTTTTTTAACTTGTCTGGCCAGGGTGAGCTTTTGCTATCACTTGACGTCCGTCGTCTGTCGTCCGGCGTTGGCTTTTCATTTAAAAATCTTCTCCTCTGAAAGAACTTGGCCAATTTGAACCAACCTTGGCAGGAGTGGTCCCCTTTCAAACTGTGTCCTGTAGTCCCACACTGGATCCAAGATGTCAGCCATGACCGCTGATTGGTAAAATAAAATGCTAATATATTTTTTTTAATCTTCTTCAGAACCACTGTACCAAATAGAACCAAATCTGGTACATATTGTCCTTGGATGATCATCTTTCACAAGTGGTCCGATAAGTCGATCTGTAATTCAGGATGGCCGCCACCGCAGAACATAGTTTAACATTAGACACTATGGGAAAAACATTTTAAGATCTTCTTAGAAACTACGAAAACAATTACATCAAAACTTTTCATGAATGGCCATTGGATGGTCCCCTACCAAGTTTGTAATTTTCATGCAGACTGGAAGTCTAAGATGTCCGTCACCGCACAATTTAGCATAGGACTCCATGGGAAAACATTCAGAGATCTCACTCCAACAAACTACGAAGACAATTAAACCAAAATTGTTCATGAATTATCAATGGATGGCTATCTTCCAACATTATAATTTTCATACCGATCAGAAGTCCAAGAGGTCATAGTTTAACAATGGACCTTATGGAAAATGTGGTTAAAGATCTTCTCAGAAACTACAAAGACAATTAAACCAAAATGTTCACAAATGATCATTGAATTTATTACTCCAGTTACCTTGATTTAAATTAATTCCCTCATTAATTTAATACTTTGTATGAGGTTCTGAGTACATATTCACCTAGATCTGTGTGGGATTTTTTTTGTCAATGTGTCGCCCACTACCTTAGGGGGACTTGCACTTAATTTCGTTCCATGCCCTTAAAAGCTGCATGTATTGCGTGATAAGTCTCGTTAAAGAATCAATAGCATGCATTCCAGTTTATCAATTGCGTGCTTTGTAGCTATATATACATATAGGTCAGGTTAGTTAGATGTTATGTCTGTCTACTTTGAAAGCATGTCACCGCGTCCCATTGCTACACTTTTCATTGGGTTCCTTTATTTCAGTTGGATCATTACAACATATACAACAGAGGCAAGAACTTTGAAACAATTTTTGGGTAAGCGTAATATTTTACAGGTTTATGATAATACGTACGTTTCCTGTCATATCAACATTATTCCGTAAGTATCGGTGGTCTAGTGATCTAGATAGTTTACCCTCTGCCGTACAGATCACATCCTTTTCACTTTCAAGGATGTGAGTTCGTTCATGACTTTGAGTGCATGCCAAAAGGAATGTATAATTGACTAAACAGGAATTTGGTTTTCTCCAGCTGCCCCGGCTTCCTTCACCAATAAAACTTGTCGTGACGATATCGCGAAAACATTGCTGAAATTGGCCTGATGTCGATTCAAACAAATAGAAATGGTATTATTCCGTAAGAACTGTATGCGTCTTCTTAAGAACGCATTGAAATTCAATTACTCTGTAAGTCATTCTATATTTTATATTAAGTTTTGGAATCGTTTTTCCAGCTTTGAGGTAACAGAATAGCATATTGGCCAGGAACGTACAAAAAGAACAAAATCCAATTCAGTCGGCCATTGTTTTTAGTCACCGTATTTTAGTTAATTCCATGTCCATTGTGGTTTTTCCTTTAAACAAACACAAATTTTCACTCTGTGTGTGGGGAGGGGAAGGGGCTTATTTAATCGTTTGCTTGCTTATTACACTTGTATTTATTGTTGAAATATTTCAGATGTCACTATATGGGACATAATCATTCTCAAAACATTTAGTAATAAAGCGTACTTTATACCTGCCATGCAACATTTAACTTCTTTCTTTGTACGACCTCGGTGGCCATTGCTTTTCTCTTAAACCATATTTTTGGAACAAATTTGAGACTTTCGTTAAGATATGTTTTACGTAACAAAGCGCCAATTTAATCCTGAATACTGACCAAGGTACAGGTAGCGTTTACACATCTGAAACTATTGTAAAGAATGGCGACAGTGGTGTACCTAAAATTTCAGATTCTGTTAATTCACACTTTTGCTAGAAATAAATCATATGACCTGACTTTTCAATTTAATTTTTTGTAATTTTTATTTTTGAATGTACAATTTAAGGAGAATGAACCAAAAGGCTTCTACTTAGGAAGGATAAAAGATATCAGTAGTCCGTTCAAAATGCACTTGAAATTACAATGTATAACTTAAAATTATGTGAATATTCAAACTGTCCTTCTAACAGAAATCACTGGTGCAGAAGAAAACCATGAACGAAACCAGAATGAAAGGAGCGTGTTTGATGGCGAATCCCAGAAAAGGCAGGCTTCTTGTAAGTAGTTGGAGCAGGCATAACTTTTAACTCATTTTTTTCCATTACAAAGTGCATTTTCATACTTCTTAACCAGCTAGATAAAAACAATTTAAACCACACGTTGGTGAAATTGTTTCATGTAAATTCCTGCCCATTTCTCTTACGTTCTCGGCTTATCAATAATTAAAACAACCAAATTATGAAGACCTATGTTAAAATAACAAATCTATGACATTCATGAATTATTTCGATTCTAAGACGACAAACACAACAACTTTGTTAACTGAAAAAAAGGTCTTGGTTTTGGTATTGACAAACTGAAAGTTGGAGTTTTTTTAGTTGGGGGGAGGGGGGGTGGACAACGACAGAAAACATAGAATCGAGTTGGTACAGTGAAGATCAGTCCTAACATAACACCCAAGTTAACTTAAAAAGCAGAGATTTCGACTGCTTCACGTTAACTTGATGGCAGAGATATCTCTGCTTTTTATGGTCCTGGCGTCAAACAAAGTTAACTTAGTTTTTAACATGGTCCTGGGACAATTTCTTGAAAATTCCCAGGACGCGTTCTAGAAAATTTTCTGACGACTGCTTTTGTCCTGAGACCGCGCATGCTTTTTTCAATGTAATTCTGTCCTACGACCAAATTGTCCTGGGGACCGCACATGCTCTCATCGCGAAATTGATAAATGCTGATATGAAAAGAAATGTAAATATACAAATATATTAATATTTTAATCATTATTTACAAAAATAACTGTGTCATAAAAATGATTCTTTTTCATTCTAAATGATGCAGATCAAGATTATGAATTTTACCTGTATGACTTTTTCATACTAAATAACACAGATCAAGATTGCAAAATTTACCTGTGTTACGTCACGGAAAGAATTGTTTGTAACATTTCGTTTTAAGCATAATACGAAACAACTGGCTCAAATCTGTAGTTAATTCTATTATGGAATTATAAATTATAACGCATTTATGAATAATTTTTAGATAGTGATAATGTATGGATACGTAAACGAAAAGGATTTTGTTCGTTTATCTAAAGGGTGTTAAGAAAGTTCGTTTCGCATTTCAACCAATATTTAAACTCAATTGTTTAGCAAATTCATTATAGTTTTAGCGGCTTACATGACTGAGTGTACCTTATACGGGAAATCAAATGCATAACTGCCTCAAAAAAATTTAAATTGTTGTGGACTTTTGCATTTGTGGTGAAGTAGGACAGAACGGCATGAATTAAAGTCGACGAAATCTCTTCATTTTGGGCCATGGAAGTTAAACAAATGCTTTCAATGCACACAAAACTCTCGACTTAAAAATGTTTTCTTAATACAGTTTTAAACATTATTGTTCATGTGTCAAATAAGAGAAAAGGAATTTGTTTGAAAATGGTGTAATGAATTTTTCTGGTCATTTACACTTTATATTCGTTTCTCCATACGAAATTCTGGTTCTGACATTTTACTTGTATTTTCTTCTGAAATGTTACCATAGCAACGCAATGATAGACCATCATGGAAAGTGCCCAAATTTAAAGATATAATATTAAGGTTAAATTTGATGTCAAAAATATTCATCAAAATACTATAAGACAAGATATGTTACCATCAAAATTTTCCAGTGGAACGAACTTTCTTAACACCCTTTATATTTTGAAAAGGGCCTTTGATACTATTGGCTGGAAATTTCGTTCTTTAATTTCGGAAACTCATTTCAGCAATGGATGGAAATATTTTTCACAGATATTAGTTGTTGTATTATTATTACTGGATGGTCTACAGGATTTTTTAATATTGAAATCGCTGTACGGCAATAATACCCAATAGCGCCCTATTTATTTTGTTATGTGCTGAAATACTGGGAAAACCTAGCGCAATTAAAGGTTTCAAATATAAAGATGCTGAAAGTAAATTATCACAGTATCTTCATGATGCACAGCTTATATTAAATGGTTCACAACAATCTTTAAACAGTGCAGTCGAGCTGCTAAACAATTTTCTGCTATTAGTGGATTAAAAACAAATTTCAGCAAATCAGAATTGTCACCTTTAGGTCAGTCAAGAATGGCAATTTATACACATAGTTTCTCACCGGGAATAAAAAATGTTGAAGATAAGTTTACAGTACTTGGAATTACTATACAAACATCTGGAAAATATGAGGATGGAATTAAACTGAACTTTGATCACGGAAAACAAAAAGTTATAAGTATAATTCAGTCTTGGAATAAAAGAAATCTTGCTCTTTTTGGGAAAGTTACTGTTATTAAAAGTTTGATTATACCACAGCTAATCTATGCCCCTTCCGTTTTGCCCACCCCAGCCCAAAATTTTTAATAGATATTGAGAAGATTATTTTACACTTCTTGTTTGATGTTACACCACCAAAGATAAAAATTGATATTTTGTTCCAGGGAGGACTTAATATTACTGACTTAATTTTGTGCAGTAAGTCACTTAAATATCAATAGATACGAAACATGTTAGATAACTCATATCAGCCATCCTGGAAAGATATCGCTAGGAACTTCATTTCAGGCTTAAACGGCCAATTTTGGCTTAACGCTTATTGACTTGGATATACTCATTTTGATCGAGATTGAAAAAATTAAACATTTAATTTCAGTCTCATTTAATCTAATTTAATTTTTCAAACCAAATTTCAATCACATTTCCATGCAGCCATTCAAAACTCATCAATTCATTTAAAATCTTGTTAAACCTCATGTTTTGCAGTCATTTTATTTCTTTGAAACCAGTGTCTATCTTTTTCAAACTAGCTGCCTAGCAAAAAAACTATCTGATTCAAACTACATGTACATTGCAACACTTAATTTGTTATGTCATGTTACATGTATATTGCCTGGGGCATTTATCGATTCTGACATCTAATTATTGATTATTTGTGTAACATTTACACGCATTTATTGGTATAAATTTAATTTTTCGTCGCAAAAGTATAAAATTTTAAATTTGATGTACACTAAATTTAATGCTACAAATACAAGAAATTAAGTAGAAAATACATATATTTTTTGATAAATAAAGTGTTAATATTCCATAATTTAGTGAAAATATGACAGAATACATAGATACTTTTTAGCTCTTGTAATTTATGCATGTGTAATAACTTCATTTACCGAGCAGACATGAAATTGTACTTTTCCCTATTTTAAGGAAAATATAGAAATACCTTCATGCAACCCCATTTAAAGAATCATCTAAGGCAGGCCAAAAGTATATATTTCCTATCGGCTGACTCTGTATATTTTTTGTGCCGACCCTAAGCCTTTTCTTTCTTTATTTATTAGTTTATAAGATTTACTGTTAAGAATCGAAATGCTACTATAAATGACCTGTATAAAAAAACATTTAAAAAATTCTACCTACCCTAATTTTTTTCAACATGCTTAGAAAACACATATTATTATGGTTGACCTATAAATCTTCTAAAATATAGAAAATACTGTGTAAAGAAGACAAATTTTAATCAGTCTTGTAAAGAATGTTATTGAGGTAAGATTTAAGAAAGTTGTATTTATATGTTTCTCTTTTAGCTGGTTTGTACAACTTTTTAACCAGACGCAAACTTTAGAACTTTGAATATTTCAAAATGTTCCTGTGGAATCTGGTGTACTATTCAGTTAAATATTTTGTGTTACTAGTGACATGTATTCGATCATTATGTTTACATGCAAGATAACGATACCACCAGTGTACCTTTTTATGTCATTCAATCTTACAAGCTTGTAAGTTTTCGTTAAAAAATGCATCAGGACAATATGAAAAAAAATGTTTTCTGTAAGCAGACAGACGGCATTATTCGGATTCCTAAAACTTGGAACATAGTATTGAAAAGACGAAGGAAAGTTGAGAATCTAGTGTTAGGAAGTATATCCGAAATTTCATCGTACATAGTCTAGAATTGTGCTTGTACGTGTAGTCATTATATAGAATTTTTCTAGGATTTTTTTTTCAGGCACGTACAAGGGAACATAGCTTTTTTTTTCATTTATGTTTCCTTGTGTGTTCTATTAAACTACAGATCTATGATTTTTTTTATATATTTTTTTACATAATCGAAACATGATGAAGTCAACCTCATAAATGACATCTGTCCCAATTATTTGTATATAATTTCAAGTTTATGTTTGTTGTTTTCTTACTGAAATCTGTTATCCCTTATGTTAATTTGCGAGTATAAATAATGAAGGAGTTTAATCTTCTTTCCTTTGAACCGTTGAAACTTAAACAGCTCGGTTTTTTTCAAAGTAATAGTGTGTAGATTTTTGTTTCTTTCAATCATTGACTACCATAAACTAATCTTTGTCATTCCTGCCAAAGCCGCTTTGTTGGTTATACATGGGTTTTTCGACGAAAAAGAAATTAAAAAAGGGTCTGTTACTTGATCCAAAAATCTCAAAATTCTTCAAAGATCAACATATCATTTCTATACAATTTTCAGTGCCCATGACATTATTACTGCCATTAATTTTGTCAAGTATGAAAACAGCGAATTATGAGGATACTCAAAATTACAATTTGCTGGATCGTTTTCTTAACGTTTTCTTGTGAACGTGCCAGGAAAGACTTCCATTTGAACCATTCCCTCCGTTGCCATTGTGAATACAAAATGTACGTTTTGAGATACAGAAAGAAGGGGCTTGCCAAGTGCCGTAATCAGTAAGGTGTAACTCTGTGTTAAAAATGAGCAACTGTTATTTTCATTCTAACAAGCAAATAAATTCTGCCAGGTCCATTAGTATCGAACGGGATGTGACGGAGTTTTCCTCCTCGTCAGTTGGTAGCAATTTTGATTATCTTTTTGTTGCAGAACTTCCAAAAACAATATGGAATGTTTACATTTGAATAAGAGAAAAACGTGTATGCATTCACCTGTTATTTTGTATATTATATGCTTTTATATACTTTAGCAGCAATGTCTAATAACGGGAAACGCTGATGACCAGTTACATACGGTTTGGATTTATTATATCATTTACATTGTATTTAATTAAAAGCAGAAGTCTGTGTATCGGAATCTTAATGTTCAAACGAGGAATCTGTCCAACAGACGCACTGTACCTTACTGATAATAAATTAGGTATAAAGGAAAGTAATACATATCTTCTCATGACATTAAGATGACTGTGTTTAACCCAGCAGGCACAGTTTGGTGAAAAACGTCAGTTCAACGTTGATATTGGAAATTAAATCGACATTGATAAAACGATGTTGGATCAACATCCACAACGTTAATTCAATGTCGATCCATTGTCATTTTATGACGTCGATATCTTCGACGTTGGATCAAGGAAAAAAACGACTTATTTTTTCAAATCGTTTTTACGTTGACCAAACGGCGAAGCTGTTGACGTTGAAATAATGTTATCACCAAATATTCAACGCTGGTCCAATGTCATTTTACCATCTTCGATTCGATTTCCAAGATCAACGTTATATTGACCAAACGATGCCTGCTGGATAATTCGGAAGTGAACTCTGCTGGAGTACGATTCGGGCGAACCCATGGCGTCCTTTGAATAGCTAGCATTTGGCAGTATTATTCCGGCATGACAAGTTATCACTTCAATAAGTGAATGCCTAATTAGACTACTAATTGTTATGAATTATACACGTGTAATAATTCAGTTGTTAATTTTGATAAATTTCCTTAGCTTGCAAGAGCCATTTATAATTTATATGACTATTGAATTAGCCAACAACATGAGCAGCGTCGGATAGAAATCGACATTATACAATTACTATATGTACAATGTAAATGTAGTATGTTCTATTTGAATTAGACAATCAAGACAGACTTGATGAATTGAAAACAAGTACCCATCTGCATTGCATAAAATGGGTTTCTTGTAAAAAAACACAGATTTTTTCAAAATGGACCTGGAATATGCTTGCATCTTTGTCTAACAATCTGGACATGATACATTATACACAAACATGTACCGTTTTGCACCAGGTCGATTTTTATCTGATGTAGCTCATATAGAAAGTGAGCTTGTTATGTCTTTAAATAAATGCAAATAAACTTGACACAGGAAGAACAGACAATGTGGTGTTATATTTTTTGCTCCCACAGCACTTTTTTGAATAAATAAT
>JAOXYI010161893.1:0-11481 GCA_028566495.1 Lithophaga antillarum | reverse complement strand
AGTCAATGTCACAGGACACCCCACTCAACCGTTTTTAGGATTTACTCTTAAGTAATAGTGATTTATATAATGTTGAAATTAATACTTATCTACACCGAATTTACCAATTCAGTTTAGTGAAAGGAAAAATTTTGCCTATAGACGCTAATTGTAATATTTTGTACTTTATCAGACTGGAGTATGTCATCTAAAGAAAAAAGTTTAACCTGTATTGTTAAACAAATAAAGTAAAAGAACTGCTACCGGGAATGGCATCCGGAAACACATGACCAAAGCACTTGTCTTTCAAGTTCATTTCATATGCACATTCAGTTTACTCATATGAAGGTATTGTTTACTAAACAATGCCAGATGACACTGTTACAATAACAATATCACAATCTGTTTAAAAGCTTCCTATTTCACTATTTCTTAAAGAGGCTTTTTTATTCCCATACTTCAAAAAAAATAGGGAGGTGTTTAATCATATATTTGTCAATCCATCCATCCGTGGTCATTTGGCGGTATAATACCGAATATTTCTGCAATAAACTAACGAACCAACTTCCATTTCTTCCGTACAAGTGGTATTTGGTGGCTATGAGCCCCACACAAGAAACCGCGTTTTCCCATTTTTTCTTCATAGTCATTGTCGTTTGTTAAAAAAATGGGGGCAAACAAACTTATTGTTCAGTGCAGGTAGGTAGTTGAAGTCTGAAATATGGTATGTAACTTCCTATATAATTGGTTAGTTTATCCTTTGGAGGAAATCGGGTCAAGACGGTGAAAACAGTGTGCAGTTACGCCCTTCGAGGTTCACGACTGTCTCTTCTGTAACTACAAGGAGTTAAAGGTACCAAATTGATAATGTTAAATAATATGAAATCTGTCAATATCATCAATTCTTTGCAACTAATCAGCATTCACTGTGCGGTTGGGTATATGCTTTCATTCCATTAAGATATTAATCAGTCACACTAAATATATATGATTGATTAAGTATGTTTCACACACTCTTGAAAGACGTATACACCATATTTTAAAGCCCAGTAAGTCTTTGAGCAATGATATAAAGTTAAAATAATACTACGGCGCACAAGAAAACAGTAGTATTCACATCAGCATGTCTAGCTCTGATGCAAGTGAAGGGATTAATAAGGTAAACAGTTATCCAAGTAAATTGTAGATTTGAAAAACTCACTCGGTAGAATTATTTTGCAATTTATCCATCTTTTTATCTTATCGTTTTATGTATTTTTACTGATTTAGTTTGGGTGAAGAGTCTTTGTATTCTGATGTTTAAGACCTGTCTTACCGTTCTAGCTTTCAGTTGTTGCTTTTTGTGAAGATATCTTGTAAAAATGACCTTTGAAAATCGATAAACAAATTTGACGCCCTGTTGATATAAGGAAAAACAAAGCGAAAAGACTGTGCATAATTGAAAAGTAGTTTACAATAGAAATAACACAAACTTTACTACAGTTAAATTTTTTAGATGGTTAAAACGTCAGAAGTTCAAAGTTGCAGCCTTAGAAATATTTGTGCCAAGTAAAGTGTTTCCTGTCTGACAACAAAGTTTTTACGATTTTCACTTGGGTAATAGTGATAAAATGACAAAATAAGAACTGAATTTGTGATTTTATGCTAATTTTTTCTCTCTAATTTTATATCTATCAAATGAACTACACCAATTAAAATGCTGCATTCATTTGGGTAAATTTTCTCTCGTCATTGATGTTTCTAAAAGAAAGCTGGCAAGACAAATAACTTTATATATTTGTTAACAAACCAAATTGTCCAGCCAACTACAGCTTAATTTAATCTGATGACAATCCAAAGCTAAGACGAAGCCATTAAAACTGGCTGTTGGTTGGCATCGTTTATACTAATTTTAAATCATCTCTTATGACGTTTTATAGCTCAATTTTTGTATTTGGCAAATACTGGTATTCAGATAATTCACCAATTTAAATTTACCCATCGAAATCGGCAGTCTTTGAAAATTTAAAATAAAATGAAATAGTAAAAACAAAGTAAAAACCAAAGCTGAAATTAATGCAAAGCCACATCAAATGATAAAAATTCATCACTAAACAGTAAATCAAAGAGACATACACAAACCGGTAGATGTTTAGAAAATGACTTATTCCTTGGTTAGCTTAGGCATTTCAAAAGGAATGCATAATAACATCTTTTGGAATGACAATTTTTATTTGAATAGCTTAGTTGTATACAGTTTGATTGATCTCAGAACAGTAGAACATTCCATTGTTTGTTAATGAAATAAATGATTAAATTATACACAAGTCGCCAATTCGTTCAAAACAAGCCTAATTCAGGATCAAAAATAAACTTATCTGATTTTGTCTGTTGTACAATGAATTTTCTTCAGATGAGATTATTTATATAGAATGATTTCAAACACAGTATTCATTATTTCTGTAGGACAATTCATTTTACTAGATACCAATCCTGATAAGGTTCCTGTTGTAGGAGACATGATTTGATCAAAGATTCAAAATAACCAAATCATACACATTTGAGGGAAGAATGAGAAAAGCTATGAACTGTCTGTGCAAATGTTGTACACTCTTGTGCTAAATATTTTCAAATGATTCTTTCAATGTGATTTTACGCGGCCTTTTGGAAGTGAGATGTATGGTTCCACGCCAGGTTTCATTCTTTGTGAAATTAAGTTGTGGCATTGACTTTCACGAATATGTTTTTTAATTTGTAAATGTTAAACAGTGACATGATCTCACTTTCGGTTAGATATGGGAGTTTTTGTGTTTTTATAATTTCTGGCTTTTTTTTTCTATTATTATTATTATCATTATTATTATTTTCTTAGTTATTTTTTATTTATATGTTTTGGGTTTTTTTTTAATGCATAACTTAAGGTGTTCATTATTAATTTCAACTTGCATATCGCATAAAAAACAATATCATTAAATCTTAAAAATGTTTATAACAAAAATATTGAATACAATTTTATCATTATAATAACGTTTGACGGGAAACCTTTTTCAGAATTACTTTCATCTAAAATTATGCGCATTTGGTAAAACATTTTAGAGGTTTGTGCGAAAAAATAATCGAGTTATTTCCCAGTTGAATATATTTTTCCACAGTATTAGCTAATTTTAATGTACTATTTTTTCGTATTAATCAATCTCGTTATTGTGAATGTCAATTTTAAATGACAAATAAATTACTTTGGCATCTGCATCAAATACCAAAGCAGATATAAACCTAGAAATGTTATTTTAAGTGTCGCCTCAACGTCAGTTTATGAACAACGATAATGTAGCTGAAATTGTTTTCTGGTTAATAAACCGCTGTCACATCAATACCCATTTCCCCAAATGAATCGTTTCCGTCCGCCTTCTGTACTTCCTAAAATACCAAAAACAGCATTAAAGTGTAATGTTACTGTCAATCAACAATAATGATATTTGATGCGACTTATTACAAGATTTGACGACTGTTAATCTGCGATTTATAGTCTATGGGGATTAGTTTTTACAATGCCTGACATCACATCACCATAAACAATGAATTTTGTCTACTATTTTATCACTAGTATATAAAGGCAGTTTGGGATTTTCCTTTTCATTTTTAATAAATTATATCTTGCCTCGCAATTAAAGAATTACGTTTTTGAAAAGTCAGAAAAGTACAGAAGCCAAAATATTGTTCTTATCTACTGTACAATAATGATGTTATACGAATCGTCATGAATCAAGAATGGCGTATTTTCGGAGATATTTTACAAACATATATATATGTATCTTATTTCCTTTAAACAGTTTAACAATGTGGTACAATGGGTCTTTTTCTGAAGTACATTCAATATTTTACTTTCAAATAAGATTTGAAGAATATCGTTTAATTTTTAATTACGCGATTTTTCCTTGCAAAACTCGACTTCTTAATTTCAAAAAAATATTAAAAAGGAAAAAGATATTTATTTTTTCTATGTATTATTCACAAAACTAGAGTAGTACATGTATCTAGTGCCAATGAGGATTTACACAGGGCACCGGGGGAGGGGTTCGCTTCAGTCCAAATTAGGTACAGGGGTACAGCCGGGATTTGAAAAAACACCCCCATTCATATAGCGATACATGACGAAAATCCTACCCATTCATATAGTAATGGATAAAAATCTTGACCCATTCATATAGTAATGGATGAAAATCTTAACCCATTCATATAGTAATGGATGAAAATCTTGACCCATTCATATATTATTAAAAAAAAACAGAAATAAGCATGTATACCACAATTTCTATTTAATTAATTTATATCTGTATTTTCAAGCAAGTATTTCAAATAAAAAATCAAGAATTAATACCACCCACTGAAATATCAGATGTGGAAATTACCTACCCAATCATATAGTTTGACAGCTTGAAAAATAGACCCTTTCGGGCGGTACGTGTGTGTGTATATGCTGCTATATAGGAAGTGACCCCACCCCCTATAAAGTTAGAATCTTCAATTTCCCGTGTCACGCGATGGGTCCTTAATTCCCATTTTAACGCACATTATTTTGACATTCCCGTGTCACGCTTATTAAGAATTACAAATGTAGGCGATCCTGCATCACGCTTAAACCCAATTAGAGGGCCTCTCTATAGGACTCAAGTTCAGTTGGAAATATATTTCCATGAACAAATGTGATTTTTTTCTGATTTTACTGACAAATCATGAAAGTATATATATTTTTTTCACGATTTATATAACCCGTGAGTGCGGAGAAATTTTGTGGATCTTGGAAATTTATTTACCCTACTTAGTATCACTACATTTTAAATTTTTCCAGATATTTGTTAAAACATTTTTTTTTAATATTACTTCTTTACCCAACAATACGTGCGTATGACGTATTCTGTGGATAGTTTGTACACAAACATCAATACAGTGAAGTCATAAGCATATCTATGTGCAGAAAGCTGTGCCTGAGTGATTTATAAATCTTAGCTTTAATAAGATAGAATTTGTGTCATTTGTCACTTGTGTAAAACAATCGGGCCGACTGAACTGCAGCTTTAAAGAAATGGTCTATGGATGGTTCTCTACAAATCTCATTATTTTCTGACGATCGGACATTCAGTATGGCTACCACAAGGCAAAATGTTTTCTGACTGGCCGAAATTTCAGAAATCTTTTTTGGCAGAAGCCACATAAGCCATTTGAACCTAAACTTTACAGAAATGATCTATGGACGATCCTTTAAGAAGTTCCCTTATATTGTGTCGAGTTTTTGATAGACCAAATGCCTACAATGTAGCATTATGATTTCTGATTGGCTGAAATTTCAGACTGAATCTTTTATGAAACCTCAAAGTCAGTTGAATTGAAACTGCATTAATAATTTGTACATGTATGGTTCTGTTAAATGTTTCCTCATTTTTTCTAAACATACTTACATTCAGCATGGTTCTAACTGGATGAAAATTAAAATATCTTCTCGTATGAAAATCTGGGCCTTTTCAATCAAACCTTTGCCCCAAAAATCTGTGTATAATCCTCCATATTGTTCCCACATTTGATGGTAATCTGACACCCAGTACGTCTGCCATTCAGAAATTAATTTTGTATGAACCATCTTGGCTGACTGAATGAGGATTTTGCAACATTGAACTCTGATTTGGAGGCAGTTTTGTGACACTGAATATGAAATGTTTGAAAAGAAGGTCTAAGTTTGAGGTGGTACAAAGATTATATGTAACATAGGTTTCAGTGGGAATAATTTACAAAAAATGTTCTTTGAAATAAGGATTCAGTGTGAATAATTTACAAAAAATGTTCTTTGAAATAAGGATTTAGTGTAAATAATTTACAGAAAAATTTCTTTGAAATAAGGATTCAGTGTGAATAATTTACAAAAAATGTTCTTTGAAATTAGGGCTCATTTGGAAAAATTTACAAATATGTTCTTTGAAAGAATGCATTTTGACATAGTTTAATTCAATATGCTTCAAATGAAAGCCCTAGGCTTTCTGATCTGAATCCAAAGCTCAAACTGTACTGTAAGAATATACATGTACTTAAATTAGGAAAAAACTAGAAATGTTTGCTCAAAACTGTAAATTGAACTTAATAATTTCTGGCCAAACCGAGGACGCTGCAAAACCAAGTGAGCGATGCAAGCTGTCTTAAGCCTTTAGTTTCATATCAGGCTTGCCTTATTATCTGATTTTGAATACCGGTGTAGTACAAAGACGTTCAAGAGATACATAGACCTATTTTTTTTCAAAGTGTTTTCGATATTTTTATTCAACTTTTGTGTTCTTGGGATATTTATTAAGTGTGCTTTCATTCTTAGAAGGTCATCCGGTCAGCGTGTTTACCTGCCTTCATTTTCCATTTTTATGCCCAAAGATCGTTAATTTGAATGTCACGAAACAAAGTTTAACATTACCGGTATTTCATATTTCATTACCGCGGTAGTTCATAAAATAATGTTTTCTTTTAGGTATACACTGGGAATATTACACGTATTATCAGTCTATTACTCCCAGGTATACATTGATGACATTTTTGATGTCTTGTGAATAAAATGTGAACTTTCAGCTAAAACTCATTATTCGTGTTTTGGTCTTGGAAAAACTTATTTCACACTTCTCTCATTGGCGGATCCACGGGGCTTCAGTATTTCTGATGAATGTTTTTCTTTGAATACCCATATATATGTTTATCGGTAAGAAATTGGCCTTGGAAACCCTGTTTCTGGGTAGGTTTCGGGAAAGACCCTACCTTTTTCATAAATTTTGATCCGCGCCTACCTCTCTAGATGTTTTTTTTTAAATTTTTCTTTCCCAATATAGTTTTCAACAAATACGTGTCCACTCTCCTAGGATCAAATAATGCTGCTGCTAATCTAGTGAAGATATAAAAATAATGATATCAAAAGCATTCTTACACTCAGTTTCTACTCGAGAAAGAAGATTTATTGCATGGTCAATTCCAGTGGTCGTCCCCTTTCCTGTTCAAAGGATTTGTTTTTGATTTTGATTAGGTCACTGGAACCACTAAGAATGAAATATATAAATGTTATATGGGAGAAAATAAATTGGATGAACGCTGTGTGCACGTGTATATATGAGTATCTAATCTGTAACCCTAATTTGTAATAGCTGATATTTTGTGTAAAGCGTTTTTTAAAGTGAAAAACAGAGAAATGCTACCTTATTAATAGTAATTTATGTTTCACGCATTTTTTTTTAAAGAACATACATTTCAGTATGGCTTGCATCTCGTAAGCTTTAGTTTGTTTACCAAACTTGCAAACAGAAATAGAGACAACTAGTAACGTTTGATACATCCAGCCATCACTTTACTCTTTAAACTACTTCTAAATAGAAGTCTTACATTTATATATATATAATTATTAATGATTTCAGCAGTTATCATGACTGTTCTCTTTGAAAAAAAAAGTTGAATATTTTGTCGAAGAAAGTACAAAAAAATCAAAATTTGGCCTATTTAGACCTTACCTTTTTAAAATAATCGGTCAAGTGAAGTGAATCAGTTGAACAATCAATCAGATGATATGCTTGGAACTTGTTCATTTATAATGTACTTATTTGAGTACTATATACTGAAAAACACTTTGACCGATGAAATGTGCAATTCTACATTTTACCTTTTTCGTACATTGTCAAACGCCGTATTCAAAATTAGTGAGCGGAATTACTTTATTAATGCATCAACAAACAATTACTAGAATGAAATAAAAATTCTGAAATTGCCAGATTTCATGCTCACAACTAGCTTTTTGAGAGCGTTGAATGCTTCATTTCTTGAATGAAAATATATTTATTGCAGAAATGACAACAGTACCAAGCTATCTAAATCACTCACTGCAAACAACCCAAATCACTATAAACAACGAGAAATGATATTTACGTTAAAATCATATTAAAATACGTGGAAACTTTCCATCTCTGTCTTGTGAAAGTCATATAAACGTCATATTTTGATGATTTTTGACGTTACGTTTTGAAACGCAATATCTTGCGGGACGTCTTGAAACAATATCAGATTACTATTTGATGATATTTGATGGAAGTATTTAACTAAATGAGTACATTAAAATCACGAGTGGACATTCCAAGAACAAAAACTTGGTAAATTTTATCTGTAAGTCTGGCAATAGCATGGATCTCTTACCAGGTTATCAGTTAGAGAGACGATTGTCAGAAGTGTCGTTTTGATGGTATTAACGTTTTGCTTCAGGTCAGCCTGATCTGAATGTTTGGGAAAATCATTAAAACTGTAAATCTTATCCAAAAATCTAGAATATATGTCAAAGAGCTCATTATTATGCAACTGCAGTCCAATTTTTGTCCCTTTTATACCTTAAAGTCATAAATTTTAACTGTTTGTTTTTATTTTATATTTTAGTAACAACTGCCACATTCCAGCACAGAGGAACCATACAGTAATCCAGCCAAGGATAATTTCTTGAAGTTTGCGTCAAACTGACTCAGAATTATAATTGAATAATCAGCTAGAAACTGGCAAAAATATAAAGTTAATATGAATAAAAAATATGCTTCGGCCTGCAACTACAGTTCAAATTTGTGTTAATATTCCATATAGAGCCATTCGTGAAAGTAGAAAAAAACAAGTTCAAACTGGCTCTGGACATACGTAAAAATCCATTATTCTAATTTGAGTGAGTTCTACTTGAATCATAGAAGGTCTTAACTATTGTTGATATTTTATTCCTAGTAATGTTGGCCATCTTCGAAGGTAGGCGGAGTTGTTGGTATAATTTTGAAGCGGGGCTACAAAAGGACCTCCCTTTCTTAATTTTACGTTTAAAATTGCTCATTGGTTCTGAAGAGATTAGAATGTAAACAAATTTACATACGGATGGGTGGGTAGTGTGTGTAGAGTGATGTCAAAAGCATAAATGGGAGTTAAATACAGAGCTCTACACTTGTTCAGAATTAAAAGCGATACAAATATACAGAAAATGTGCAGGTGGAAAAATTACTATTTTACTTGTAATGGATACTAACTGAAATTTCCACTAAGACTATCACCAGTTCGTAAGTCTTTTCAGCTGTCCTGTCCGAAAATTTCAGAGAGGATCGGCTTCGTGCATTTTCCAATTTTAATCTCAGATGGATTGAGTACAATACGTACAATGATCGATCATTTACATGTAAATAATTTATAGATTATTTCATGCTTTTGATAGGAAGAAGTGCATGAATACATTTAAAATATACGTATACAATATGGTACAATTAAAGAATGTATTCAAGTGTGAAGTCTTATTCAGATATTTAATCGTCTGCTTAAGTATCTTCCTGGTTTAGGAAAGAACATGGAAATACAACAGAAAATGTGCGATGTTCGAAAATTTATCAAATTTAGAATTTGAGGAATTAGTCATAAAATGGCTTCAAAACAGGTAAGGTATTTGACTGTCTCATTTACAATTAATCCATTTGAGCATTTGTATGCACTGAACATATTACTTCTGCAATGACATAATTGATTGGCTAACAGATAATGAGATTAGAAAGATACATTAATACAAAACTGGGACTAATATATTAGTCCCAGTACAAAATAATATAATACAATAATTTGTTTACTCCTTCATTTTATGTTGTCACAGTATATTTTTATTTTTTATCTTTTTTAGTGTCAGTTCCATTTTTTCTGGTTTTTCTTTGTCGTCGTTCGCTTTTGAAATATTTTATGATTTTTATTTTTAAAATGGATACTGACTGTTTTGTTTACATTTCTGTCATAATCCAAGATTAGTATTAAGTATATAATGTAAATATTTGTTTAGTAATAGAGGAAAACGTTAGAGCAATGTCAAAACGAATATTATAAGCAGAGGGTAGGCTCCTTTCAGTAAAACACCCCAGGTAAAAAAATATATTTCGTAGTTCTTATAATACTACAGCTTCCATCTAGTTATATCTGAATCGTGTACCTAATGGATCCAAAGTATTCCAAAGATTAAATCTTTTGATTTCTTGTATAAAACATTCATAAAATCTGAAACATTTTCTTTGGAATAGCCTTTTTCTGGTTTTCGAAGTCACAGTATAATTATTACAGTGCAGTCACTTGAACATAATGTTTTTGGAATCTTTGTATAGAAATACATGTGCGCAATTTGAAGTAAAACGCATTCCTAAAAATACTATTTACAGAAAAATCAATATTTAATGAAATTTTAATCAGTGCAGGAGTGTTATTGAAATTACGACCAACCTTGACATAGTGTTGCAATTTAAATCATAGTAAAACTTTAAATGTTTTGGAAATTATTTGTTCGGAACAATTCCTTGCAAATGAACCATGAGATCTTTTTATTGCGTGTACATTTGTATTTGTTTAAAATATAGACCTAAATAATGAAAACTTCTAACTGTAAGTACATACATCAGGCATTATTTTCTGAAATATTTTTCAAAAAAATATATATTAGTTTTCGTGGCTTATATACTATAAATAGATTTTATTAATAGGTCTTAGTAACAAAGGTCAAACCCTAAAACGAATGCAAAAACTCGGGACGTTAATACAAAACATTTGTAATAAACACGTGCGTAACAACGACAAATTAAATTTCTAAATTTCATTCTCTTAAATATTCGATTTGATTTCGAGGCAAATAAACTCTGTGTTATAAGCAGCAGAGACATATAATACCGGTATTATATGTCTCTGTAAGCAGTAATCTTCACTCCCTACAGTCCGAACTTTGATTTCGATTAAATAAAAAGGCATACAGTTCAACATCCCCCCCCAAAAAAAACCCAGAAATCCAGATATTTTAGATTTATCGCATTTTTTTTATATTTGTCACGCATATGGTCATTTCTGGATTTTTTTTCATTTTTTTTATAGCGATCTCTTTTCTTCACGAGTTTTCTGGTTTCTAAGGTTACCCCATGGTGTTTTACGATTTGGACTGAGCTTTTTGTACGGTATATGATCCTTGGCTAGTTGCTTTAGGCGTGTTTTAAATTCTAACCATAATTCGTCAACTGTATGTGTGTTGATTTTATCTGTCAGTACTGTATGAAATGTTTGAACTTCTTGTTTTTTTTATTGTTTCTCAATTTGCCTTGTTGAATTATGACACGTTTCTCGGTTTTTGACTAAGTCTAGCTGGTGTGATGTTGAATTATATGAAGACAATATCGTGATCCGAGATACCTGGTATAATTTCTACAAGTGGAACTGGTTTGGTAAGTTTGTTATCATGAGGTCAAGTATATTGTTTTTTCTAGTTGGTTGTTCAATCAGCTGTACCAAGTCTGTGTCGTCCGAAGTATTACCAAATTCATCATGTATTTTTGTGGTGAAGTGTGTTGGGTTTTAGTATCTTATTCTTCCAATCCCAGCCTGGGAGGTTAAAATCACCTCCTATGAGCAATGCTGCTTTTTTTATTTGGGTTGCTCTTCTAATAGATATGTCAAACCACTTTAAACTTTGTTCGTCTGATGTTT
>JAOXYI010161783.1:0-11481 GCA_028566495.1 Lithophaga antillarum | reverse complement strand
CCTACCAGTTAAGAAATTTTTAAAAGTTAATGTCCTACGACTTATGAGCTTGAGAAAAGTATTTGTCTCATCACATTTTGCACCGGTCCCATCCCCCCAATAAATATTGCCTGGTCCCTAATCTTCTCATCTTTTTTTTTTTTTTTTTTTTTTTGACATTTATTGCGACAACGATATCGCTGAAACAAGTTCAAATATGTAAGTGCAAATGAAAACACAGTGATTCTAGCATAACAACAAACAAAATGAACAAAACACAACCAAACAGACAAAGACAAAATATGACCTAAAAATGAAGTTGGACAACGATACACAAAAGAGAAAATCTCATTCCAATTCACTGTAATCTCACTAAAAATTGAGATCAATCTCAATCCTTGACCTTTCATGAAAGTCAAGTTTATTCACGAATTTCAGACATTTTAAAACTTACGAGCCAAAATAGAGATCAGTACTCTGCACTAACCTTATGTACTTCATCGAAAGTTCTACTAAGGTTTCCTGTTATCAGTGTAGTTCGTTAGGAAATGGATACACTGACCATAAACTTAAATCTCAATATCCTCTTCTTTAAATGTTTTATGTTCGAACAAAAAGCGATCTATCTAATTTTAATTCATCGTTAATTTGCCAATTATCACAATGTTTAATCAAATACTGACAGATGGAAATAGCTCGTCATAAATTAAGAAAAGACGACTGTTCCATTTCATATTTTTGTCTGGTTAGTCAAAGGACAAGTATAAATGAATATAGGAAAGCTTGCCAGACAATAACATCTTACATTATGCTTATTTCATTTCAATATTCGGATGTCCATAAAAACACATGATCAGTGGATCTCAAAAGAATCCTAGTACCAATAGTTTCAACGTGCACAAGTGACAACGGAAATCAAATGAATTTTTTATTTATGAATCTGATAATTTTCACTATTGAAAGAGAAAAGACCTTTTATAACGCAAAGTTATCTCGTAATAACGCATTTTTTTTCTGTGGCGCTAATAAGCTTTTCGTGATTTACAATATTATAAATGTTAAATGAGAAAAAAGCAGATAAGACATTTTAACCCAAATCATATTTCGACAAAATTTCAAATATATTTTTTCAAAAACAGTTATTTAACTTGATACAACCTACAAAATTACAAATAAACGATCATTGTAAAGCTAGAGGAACTGTGGATTCAGTTGTTTTATGGCGTTTTTATGTTGAAGATAAATTCCAAAACAAAATGTGTATAAGGTATTTCTATTTTTCTGTTATCAATCAGACGTCTTATCACACTAGTTTTAGGTGAAGTAATTTTTATTACATAATTTAATACTTTAATCTGTAGCAAATTAAACGTCGGGGCAAAAAATATCTTGTTTCTGAATGTCCTTTTATCTTCTACATATTCCGTGAATAAATGGAGTATGCTTACTTGACTTAATTAAGAAATAAAAACTATTTACGTAATTTGTTGTTGTAACTTCTTGTTTTGATACTTAAAACTTTAAAGGAATATGTTCGGTAAGGGTCTTAAATGGCATTAATTTGAGCAAAAAAATTGCATCAATCCACAATACTCACCGCAAATATTGAATTAGGACATTGAGGTATCGAAAACACTCATTATGCTATGATATGAGAAATATAATAGGTACATCTCAAACATATATTCGTCAGAAGCGGTAACGTCAAAAAGCATCGCTTAATTTAATACAAATGACCACCATTTCTCCATATTTGATTTTTGAAAAAAAATTACTTGATGCTTTTATTTGTCTACTACCTAACTACTGATTATAAGTCATTTTGCATCTTTGCACTTCCTCCGATTTGTTTTTTGAATGCTTAGCAGATGTTGAAGAAAAACTAACACAGAACGTCTTAATAGTATAACCCAAACTATCTGCTGTAAGTACGTTGAAAAACATAGCAAGACGGATAGAAATCTTAATTTTAATAAAATTGTCCTATAGTGTATCGGACCTGGTCCTGAAAACACAAGATTAGTATACATGTAATGCATCGTGTATAATTTTCATACTCAAAGAGGAAGAAATCCGAAATAGCTGAAACAATCTAAGGATGTCTTTTGCAAAAGGATATAAACTTTAGTTTTAATAGTTTATAAGAAGGGAAAATTTCATAATAAAAGTATCTGAGCATGTCGTCATCTAAGTATTGGCTAATGGGTTGGTAACATCCGCGAGTACACCTGCAGTAGCAACAACAAAATAATAAAAAGTACATTACAAGCTATCACGATTAAAATAAGTAACTAAAACTTTTCAAATATGAAACTTGGCGATCATGCTTTCCGCTGTTGTTTTGTCTTTGTCATCTAATTTGAAGGTTTGTGTGTGCTGTCGTGATGTACATTTTATTGCTTGACATCCTATGATAGTTCCTTTTCCAATACTCAACAAGAAATCCGTATATAACTGAAATCATTTACTTGTAAACTTTGCATCTTCTAACTCATGGAAGACCGTATTGTAAATAGGACACTTATTTTATCATTCATAGTTGGTTTTCTCCCCAGACACTCCTGCTTCATCCACCAACCACCACGGAGCGCATTTCAAGTAAAACAAGTTGTTTAAGTGAATTTTTGGAACTAAATAATGGCAAAATGCAGTTAAAGTGAAAACTTGAACGTTTCATATTTTTAATTATCTACAACAGTTAAGCCAACTAATTAAGCATTCTTACCTGCAACAAATAACATTTAGTGATAAAGGAAAAATAAAAGATACTTTCTTGAACACATCTTACTTGTACATGTAGCAATGTAATTAGAAAAATATCTACCCACGCATGTGTCATATGCAGAAATAACTTCCATCTGTTTACGTGAAAACTTTTATTTTAAAACAAATATTAGTTTGATTTACAAATGTAATAATTTTTGTTTGCTATGTTTTCCGTAATTCAGGCAACAACAGCGGCTTAAGCTATTTACTAACAGTATGCAAAACCGGGCAGACACTAGTTCTCCTATATACAGCAGATGAAGAACAGCAAACGAATAGGGGGTACTTTAAAAGGAAATAAAATCAAACATTCCCTTCAAAGAGCGCAATAAACCACAAAAGGAGAATAAAGCACCAATGGCACTTCGGACATATATCCATTTCAGATTTTCTGATTGCAAATGACCAGATCTAAAAGTAACTGATTATTTATTTGTATTGAATTTTTAAGGTGCACATAGGGAAAGGTTGAACACATGAATATTATATATGCTGTCACATTTTTGGAAATGAAACGAACACCAAATACCAAACTGCAAAAAAATAACTGCACGCTTAAACATGTCAAATCCACAATCGAGAGCCCTGGTAATGACTAATTCGCTCCCTACCATGTAAATACACATTCTGGTGTAATATACCTATACATATTTTGCGAAGAACCTCATACTGAACCATCTACTTTATCATCTTCAATATGGTAAGGTTTCTGTGTCTACAGGATCCATGAATGGATGTGTACACTTTAATGCATTCCATAAATTCATCTCTCACAGTGTACAAGTTTAAACAAAAGTGCTATAATATACGAATAAAGAAGGTTAGCGCGTCTGCTTTTGAAAGAGAACCACCAAAGAATTAAAGCTGGGTAAGATGTTCTCCAAATGAAGACGTATATGAACTTTCGTCAAACTTCAGCTTATCTCAAACCATTACATGAAAATGACAAAATATTCACACATGCAGAGAAACTTTTTAAAGAATATCCATTAAGGATTATTAAGGTCTTAAATAATGTGATGCACTGACCTACAATTTTGGTTCAGTCAGTTACGTGGTTTCTGAAGAAAACAAATCTTTTTTAAACATTATGTTTAACTATGACTTGAGGTGGCGCTCTTGAATTTCCGATAGGCACAAAAACTACAAAATTGGTAGGGACGATATAAGAAACAACGCTGCAGAATCGTTTGCCATCTCAGGTTTTTACAAGAAGATTGTTGAAATTTGAGCCAAGTAGAATGTATGCGCATTTGATTAACGAAAAGCAAAAATTTGATAGAGGATCATCTACATGTCAGATACATTATAACAACATTACAATTCTAATGGTCTTGTGTTTTCTAAAAGTTTGTTCAAATTTCAGAAAATACTTTATATAGGATTATCCACAGAACATTCCTGATACGTTTGCCTATGAATTTGTCCAGCGGTTGCGGAGAAAAAAAGATTTTTCTAAACATTTTCCGTTGAGTTCAATATATATATTAAACTTTGTTCCGCGGTGGCGGCCATCTTGGGATTTCTAATTGGCACAAGAAGTACAGAGTTTCAATATTCCTTCTGCATCAAGTCACGTGGTTATCAGATGAGATTTTAAAGCGTAATCAAAAACACTTGTCAAAAGATAACAAGATTATTTTACAAATAATCAAAACTTAGTTATCTACTTATTTTTATTACTATCAACTGATTTTAATACAGAACTACCATAGTCATATTTTTTACGAATTAGTTTATCATAAAATTTTGAAAAAGTAGAATTGGAATTCCATCCTACCTTATTCAATATAACAGGTAAGCCATTATTCTTAGCTGCACTAGAAGATGCTGACCTAGTGCTGTGTGCAGTAAATATTTTTGTATCTATACCAGCTTTTCCTAATAAAATCTTTAACCATCTAGAAATTGTGCCTTTACTGACTGGTTTGAAAGGTTTTTGATAACTGATCAATAATTTTGAACTACTTTTCCTAATATTTACAGTTCTACCTATATAATCATACAAAGTATGTACAACACACAAATTTTCATTTTCAACAAAACATTTTATCTCTATAGAACCTTTATGATAAGCTGGTCTTGATTGTTTTAACAGTTCTCTTATTTCAAACACAACCCTATCATTGTATTTATGCATATGATTTATATCAAGTAATTTTAAACACTGAACTCTTTCACCAGTAACAAGTGCTAATAACATTGATAATTTCAAAGATAAATCCATCAAAGTCATTTCACAATTTTTTCCCATGCAGTCTATATAATTGAGAACATCTGCAGCATTCCACACCTCAGTTAATTTTGGTAGTTTAGGTCTTAATGTAAACACACCTCTCATAAATCTAATAACCAAAGGATGTTTACCAAAAGTCACTGATGGATTATCTGATAACGATATCACATTTGACAGTGCGCTACGGGCAGTGTTTAGAGTACTGTAATTCAAACCAGAATCGAACAGAAAAGCGAGAAAATCAAGGGCTTCCGTTAATTTTGGATGTATAACACTGTAATTTTTATCTCTGGCATATCTAATCCATTTATAAATGTACGAGGAGTATTGTTTTTGTGTAGATTTTCTCCACGAATTCATAATAATCTGAATTGTTCTGACGGAAAAATTGTGTTCTTTAAGGCTTTCCCTGATACATGGCATGCCAGAAGTGTCAATTTCTTGTAGAGGGGGTGTGTCTCTTCGAGCTTGTGTTTTAGTATTAATGAGGATTTGTTGATCTTGATTTTGGTGGGCGGTGCTAAACAAAGTTTCATCAGAAGAGGAAACCAACACTGTGTCGGCACTATGGCACTATTATCAATCCCTCTGCTTTGTCTGTCAATATTTTCTGCGTCACTTGGTGTATAATGCTGAAAGGTGGAAATGCATAAAATAATTCACATGACCAACAAATAGTAAAAGCGTCAATAATGATAGCATCTGGATCTGGTTTCCACGAAACATATCTACTTATCTGAAAATTAAGCCGTGATGCAAATAAATCTATTGTAGGTTTAAAGTAAACATGTAATAATTTTCGAAATATTTGTTCATTTAATATCCATTCAGTTTCGTCCCGTACTGTTCTACTTTCCTTATCAGCAATTAAGTTCAATTTTCCAGGCAAATGTGCAGCTATTAACCAAATGTTGTTATCGGTAGCAAATTTCTCTAGTTTCCTGATTACATACATCCGAATGTGTGGATCCAAAATTATTTATGCATGCCACGGCTGTTGAATTATCAATGTTAATTTTTACTGTTTTTCCCTTGCTTTGATTTACAAAGCATTTTAATCCTAACAATACTGCATGTAATTCTAAAAAAATTATATTTACACCATGCCGAAGTTCTTCACGAAACCAGTGTCCCCCGGTAGAAACGTCATTAAAAACAGCACCCCAACCTATGCCTGATGCATCAGTTGTAAGTTCCACTTTCGGGGTGTCTCGGATAATTGGGGCTGCGGCTACAGAAACATTATTATACCACCAACTAAGATCATCTACTGATGCATCTGAAAGTTTTATATATGCATCACATTGACCTTTGTTTTCTTTCAGTGCCTTTATTTTGTCAATTTTAAGCATTTTTAATGTAAAATTCCAAGTGGGATGGCAACAGAATACGATACCATAAGCCCAATGATCTCAGCTACATCCCGTATTGTATATCGTACTTTCCGTCGAAAATCGTCAATTTTCGATTTTATTTTCTCAACTTTCTTTGCCGTAAGTTTTATTGTCATTGACACAGAATTTAATTCAAAACCTAAAAACACTAGTTCTTGTGTCGGCACTTTAACTGATTTATCTGGATGGATAATAAAACCTAATCTTTCTAATAACTTTTCAGTTTCATCAATATTTTGTTGACATTCTTCAGATGTTGACCGTTGTAAAAACGAATCGTCAATATAATAAACAGACACTAAACCTTTAGCTCGTAAAGTTCCAAATACAGGTTTTAATAATTTTGTAAACCATCGTGGTGCGGAACATATACGATTTGCAAGGCAAGTATATTCATATAACTGTCGCCGCCAAATAAATCTCAAATATTTCCTATGACATTTATCGACATTTATTAAATAATAAGCGTGACGAATATCTAAAGAGGCCATAAATGAATTTGGTGTAATAACTTTTAACGCCGAATTTAAACTCTCATTTTAAAATGAACATAATTTACCGATTTGTTCAAAGTTTTCAAATTTAAAATCATTCTATGTGAACCATCGTTTTTTGGTCGTAAAAATATTCTGGGAATGAATTCTCCTTCACCGTGATTTGCCTTTTCTATAACACCCATTTTCAATAATTTCGCTATTTCATTATCGATGATAACCGCCTCTTTTGCATTCGTAAATGTTTCTCTTTGAAACAATTGTTCAGGTATTTCAGCAAAATCAAATTTGCAACCTTTTACCATATCTAAAATTGTTTGGTCACTAGTTAACGATTTCCACTCATTTAAATGACGTGAAACTCTGCCAGCAATTTTGCTAATACTTAAATCATTACTCACCAAATTCGTTAATTGTGATTGTTGAAGTCCCGATTCTCTCTCGTAGACTTGTTGATCGGACTTTCCTTTTCCGGAATTTTCCTCCTTTTTTCCACTTCGGATAAAATCTCGAAAATCCTTGTCCTAAAAAAGACTTGCCGTATTTATCTTTTCCGGACAGATTTTTCCCCAAGTTTTTGGTTTTATCAATGCGTTTGATTTCTTCATCCAACTCATCTCCAAACAACTTGTCAGTTATCGGAGTCTGCCGGGAACACAAATCCGTGTATTTGTCCCCGATATCCTTTCGGATACTATTGCGGCGTTTATAACTGATCTCCTGGTTTACATTGGCCATTAATATCACTGCGTCTATTAAATCTGTTACAATATCGTCAGTATCAAGACTTTCCTTTTCCTTCTCAGCTGACACCAGCTTTTCTACCACATTCACTACCGGTATTAAAGCCGTGATCAAAGTTTTCTGGATTTTTTGCCAGTTTATATCCTTCTGTTTCGACTGAAACATTATGCTCCAGACTTCTTTATTCACCCTTGGTACCACTAACTGTGTACAATTTTCGGGCCGTAAATGTTTCTCCAACATTTCAGATCTTCTTTTGTCCGATAATTTTCCTTTTAATAACTCTTTGATAATGTCGGCCAACTTCTCGTCCACTTTTGAACCAGTTTTCTCAGATTCGACCAATTTTTCGGACAACTTTGTGTAAAAATCTTTTGTTCTTGCTGATTCATCAGCCTCCTTGCTTGTGCTTTGGCGACATTCAGTCTGCCCTACATCCTTTGATGTACCGGGGCGACATTCAGTCCTCTCCCCTTTTTTCTCTTTTTTGTCATTTTCAAGCTTTCGCTTTTTGCACACAGGTAGTTCCTCATCATCCGAATCTGAGGATACATCACATAACTGTTCTAACTTAGCATTTGTCTCATTTCTGAACTAATTAAACTTGTGCATCAGGCTTTGTTCCAACTTTTTGTTGGCCTCTTTTTTTGTTTTTTTGAGCTGCCGCAACAACTCTTCCGTGCTTATTTCCCCTGGTCTATCTTGTCCCACCTGCGGTGGTGACATCAGGGTTTTCTCTATCTTTTCATTATCAGGCACAATTTCGGCATCTTGTACTTCACTCATTTCTAATTCGTTATTTTTCATATTGTCATATTCCTTCTGGAGTTTTTCCAAAATAGACATCACTATTAAATCCTGAATAAAAATTTTATTGTCCTTAGTATACCTTTATATATCTCCAAGTCATTAAACTAATTTTATACGATCTAATCCTCAATGCAATCAATTTCTAGTCAAACGTTGTTAATTAATATGAGAAATATTTACACGTGCGTTTAATCTGGGATTAACTTTGCAACTGATCTGGGAATATGACTCTGCATCTCTCATCTGATAACCACGTGACTTGATGCAGAAGGAGAATGAAAAACATGTCTACATCCATGCTAACAGAAATTCAAAATAATATATACATTGTATAAAACAGGTAATATTACAAAGTACGGTAAAAAATTTTGAAGGCCAGAAGCTTTTCATAAACACAATTACTCAAAGTATAAAATCAGAAATCATTAGAAAAAAACAGTAAAAAACTGATCAGATCTAAATCTTTTGATAAAATTTACAACACAGTATCAAAGCAATCAGGGTTTTTTATCTATGAGAAGAGGAACAGGGATAACATAAAAGGTAAAATCACCTAGTAAAATAACGTTGTGACATCACCTATACAGGTGTATTCTTCTCTGTTAGTCTACAGTTACACCTAATTGATACTCTGGTATCAGGAGTGTACGAATGCAGTTTTTCATACGATTGGTGTGCTGGGCAATGTTTTTTCATGTACAAAGCTCTGACATACGTATTATCTATGGAATATGGATATAGGTGAAAATGACAAAATGACACAACATACTTAAAATACAATACATTGTATTATGGAATGTAGAAACAGTGCTTAGATTGATGTTCCTCATCATGCATATGATGTGAAGCCTTCAATAATACTTTCTAGACTTTTTAGTGCCATCAATATTTTATTCTTATGATCCTAAATGCGAAACCTATTTCAAATAAAGTTTATGCATTCTCTTGTGTCATTAAGTATCGTGCGGGAATCGGACGTTTTTCCTGGTTAACCTCTTCTGTGCCACAGGGACGATCATTGGCCCAAAAACATACTCCTTTTTGTGCCGGAAAGCTGATCTGTCGGCCTTGCCTGGCATACGTGAAGAGGTATAAGTTCTTTTTACACTAAAACCTTTACGAATTAACATATTTGAACAACAAACGTTTGTTCGAGATTGTTTAGATATGTAAATGAGTAAGGCGTGGTGTAAATAACTTGTGACATAAATGACAATGATTGAAATACAAGAGGTTAACCTTTCGCTTTGTCCAATGAGGTGAAACGGCTATGTGGGCTGATATTCAGTCCGTGCAGAATTTTCCCCCGGTTATTCAGTCAGTGCAGCAGTAACACAGAAAACAGGCAGACTACATTGTTTTATTTGCTCCAACTTGAAGATACAGTGAACATGCATTCCTGATTTGCTCGAACTTTAAAAGAAAGAGTTAGCAACACTTGCTAATAAAATAGAGGAAGTTGTTTAAAATAGGTTATAAAGTCTAGCTCCGTAATATACTTATTCAAGCATGGGTTACAATGCAGAAAAACGCAAAATATGACATTGTTATAGATGTTTCTATATTTTATGTCAACTAATAACAAAACTTGAGGGCGAAGATATTGTCGTCACTCTAGAGGCTCTGTTTGGGGATCGATTTTGAATTAGAGGCTCATAACAGGTTATATGTAACAGTTTTTTAACAGTTGCCGAAAACAGGTCAAAAGGTATTTAACACGTTTCCCAATTTAGGCCTTTGATCAAAGTTGGACCACTAGATCCAGAATTTCAAACATCCTAGTCCGTTTGAAGAATACTTCATTTATTTCTCATGGAGCAAATTTGTGTCGTGGTAGTAGTTGTACTTTTTTGGCTTCCTTTTTTTCCAGTTTGATTCCCTATCTTACAAGAATGTTTTATGTATAATGTGTAGTAGGTAGTATATAAAAATCAGTTCTAACTCATGAGTCCAAACAAATGACAGATCCAAGTTGGCAAATATGATTGATCTCCTTTTTTTTCAGGTACTGGAGATTTTCTTTTTACTCACTGAATATAAACCCAAGTATTCATGGAAGCACCAGATGTATTCTCTAAATCTGTAAGTCACAATGACGCATCATGCCAACGTATTTGTATTCAATGGGTTCTTCAGATGATTTTTTTAAATTTAATAAAATTTCCCGTTTAGGGCTCATGTCTTTGTCCCTATCTGTCACACGATCGGCATTTTTGATATTTAATTTGCACAACATGCAAAAATTTGTCAGAGTTGCTTTTTTTATAATTTTTGTCAGGTTTTGGCACAAGAGATGAAGTGATTTCAGACAAGATTTTTGGCAATCAGAAAATATACTGACCATCTTGTATGCGTTATTGTATTTCCCTATGCCTATCTCACCCTGCTGAGCCGTTTAGTATTTGTCGTATCACGGCTTTGTGATGTTAAAAATGTTTCACCCGACGATGATAAGTTTGACCCGAACTTATCACCGACGTCATAATGTACGACTCGACGTAAATATAACTTTTGACCTGAACTTATCACGTATACTTCCGAATAGTTGGCAAAACATAGAAACGCTATGGTTTTAATGAAGAAAAGCACTCCAAAACAACACGATAGATCAATTATTAGCTTTCGTTATATAGATATGTAAAATATCAGCTGCACGGCACAATATGAAGCTTTTTAGTTCATTCGCCGCCCTAACTCGCCAAAAAGCTTCATATTGTGACTCAAAGCTGATATTTTACAATGTCAATATGCAGAAAACCTGATAATATGTAGATATAGGCACGAAAACAAAGGTTGGATAGAAAAGCATCCTTAAATTATTTTTGTACTATGAGATATCTGTCTCCGATATACATATAAGAAAAATATGTGTATAGCCTAGCAGCAACATTACATCACTATCCAATCATACGGAAACGGTAGAATTAAACAATACGAGTATAGCACCAAGGATAGGATGGGGAATAACTCTAAATAACTCCAATTGGCAATCTACACAAGTCCGAAAAACGGTCGCTATTTGCCCGCGTTTATCACTCATTCCAACAGTTTAATACAA
>JAOXYI010161677.1:0-11482 GCA_028566495.1 Lithophaga antillarum | reverse complement strand
AATTCGGCAATTCACGTTTTGTGAAAAATTCAATGCTTCTATAAACTTTACAAATTACGGATAATATGACAACCAAAATTATGCAAGTTTATAGTATTATTGTAGCGCCGATCCCACGGATTATGAGGCAATACAGAATGATATTTAAAAAATGTGTACATGTTAGTGTTTGAAACATTTATTCATCAGTTTACTACATTAGATTTACGTTTTTCATGCGTCTACAGGAAACATCATAGAATAAAAGTGACCCTTTTGTACGTAGAAGGTCGATGACGTCACAAATGACGTTATGTTAGCATTGTACTTTATTAATGCTTTATCTGTGCAAAATTTCGTAGATTTCTGATATGTAATTCTGTGCCAATAATTGATTTTGTTACTCGTCTACAAGAATTATGTTACGCGTCTACAGCCATTTGAAGACGTCTAAAACTGTTATATTAGTACAATTATTGTTTATGTCTTTGTTAAATTATTTTTTGACAATATATTTGACTTGTAGAAGAAATTTGCTACATTTTGATATATAATATGAACACATTTTTAAAAGAAATGCATTCTTTTCATTTGCTTTTAATCGTGAATGTCCCATAAACTCATTATAGCACCAACATCGTGCTCGACGTCTACAACGCTTGGAATCCGTATACCTTTAATAATCTATAGAAATATCACGAATAACTGACTGCTGGTATCGTAAATACCATAAATAAAAAATCGTTTGGATAATAATATATTAGATGACCCTATAATAGAAGAATTGTTCGACTTTAAACCGCAGTGATTATAATATTTCGACAAATGATAAGAAGAACTTTGTTTTGATAACCCACTCTGTAATTTGAGTTTAATTACATGTAATTTTAGATAGCAAATTTTGAGATCGTGATCTGTTGATTACACCATTTTCTATACAAATGAAACCAGAAAGAACTATCATTTGATATTTAATTATCTTAAAGTGCGTGATGATAACAAAATGATTGAATACAATTTCAAGAATAATTTCTTTTGTTGTAAAATCATACATCATGTAGCGTAGTTCTCCTTATTTATCTCACTTATAAAAGGTAAAGTCCTATACAGCTGAAGCAGAAAATTTATCCATGTGTTGCATTATTTTTTTTTAAGAATATAATTATTTAGTACTATGGAAAACAAAAAGAATGAATAGTTTTTTTTAACTTTTTGAGATGACATGCCAGATTTAAAAAACTTTGAAATTTTTTGCGTGGGGGTTAATTTTCAGTTATTTCGGTGTAAGTAACCGAAATGATTCAATTTGAAAATCGCAGAATTTAATTCTTCGCGAAAATGACGACACTTATAATAATCGTCATTTAATCCTACGTGAACAAACGACACAGATCAAAAATGGTGATAATGCAAAATTGTTTCATCTGACCAATAATGTTAAAGCAGAGACAATAAAACTAAATTTAAATATTAATTGGATGACAACCAACTTTCAAAATTGGAAGCATTATTACGACCAAACTTTCCCATGCAGTGCGTGGAATGCTGTTTAACGCACTATTTCTTTTGAATTAGGAGTGACCTCTCTATTACCGATGGTCTTGGAGTAACTACATCTGGTCGTTTTCGTAGCTGTCGGTTTTGACATTTGCTCAATAATAATAATAATAACAAAGGTCAGTGATAACGTCATGATGAAATCTAACTGTGGCAGTTTTGACATTTGCGCAATTATAATAATAATAATAATAATATAGGTCAGTGACGACGTCATGATGACATCCAGCACGCAAATAGAAGTAATAATTTTTATTAATATACATTATACAAAATGATTCCATCCAAGTTTAGAATAGAATACGTACAGTTTCTGTTTTATTAGTATTATTTTACCTCTTTATTACCAATGACCTTGGAGTAATAAAATATGATTATTTGTGTTACTCTGGTAGTTTTGACAGTTGACCAACAATAAAAATATATAGGTCAGTGATGACGTCATGATGACATCCAGCACGCAAACGGAAATAATAATATTCATTTATTTACATTATACGAAATAATTCCATCTAAGTTTAGAACAGAATACGTATTGTTTCCTTTTTTTATTTGCATTATTATATTAAACCGTTCCCACATATAATAATTTATAATAAAAAAAAGTGAAGAAGTTCAGTCAAGCCAAACCTGCCCCATACGGTTCTGATAACTTTTTGAAAGCCTTAGGGAAAAACCGATTCTGTCGAGAATATGTTAACTAGTACCAGTTAGATTAATCATTTTTTATCTAATCAGTCTATGTGACTAAAAAAGAGGTCGATATTTTTTTTCTGAAACCCCCCCCCCCAACCTCGAAAGTGAATAGTTGGTAACTAATTAAAACTTTTGGTATAATCGATCTATCTGTCTAGATGTATACAGAGAATATTAAAAAGGGGAACTTTGTCACTTCAAGGTTGTTCTCTATAGTTCTATTCAAACTTTACATTTCGTTGGGTTGTAATTTCGTGGACTGAACAAACTACAAAATTCACGAAAACTGGTACCCCGCGAATAATAATGATTTCACAGTAATTTTTGAAGATGATGTATCACCCAGTTTCAATAATCAATGGTCTAGGTAGTTAATCATATCTATTAATAGATCACCAACATGTCAACACTTGAGTTGTGAGTTCAAGCCTGACTTGTGGCAAGGTGTGTTCGGCTCCAGCCTTGATTGACAAGGACTGCCAGTTTTCTTGACGAAGGTTGAGTTTTCCCAATAAAACCTGGACACCACTACACTGTATAGAGCAGAAAAATTGCTCAAAGTGGCGACAAAACACAATTCATTCATTCAGTATCAAAATATCTATGAAAAAAAAAACGATTTGAAGGTAGACTGTTAATTAAATGTTGTATTTGATTTAGTTTTATTGCAAAAAAACAAAAAAACAAAAAACAAAAAAACAAAAACAAAAAAACGAAAAACTAATAGAGTAATAGAAATGTATGGAAAATGTCCATATCTTTCTCTAGTCGACCAGAGTATAATACCGATGGTTTTGGTCTGCATATTACAATATGTATGTAGAACAACTAAGTCTAATGATTTGCTTTGCTACACATGCATGTAAGTCGGGAGAAATCTGAAAGGATGATATTGTGAAATCATAACCTTACGATGAAAACGTTCCTAAAAAAATGCACACAGAAGATCTTTCTTGTTACTAAATATTAGTAATTAAAATTCAGTAACTTAGAATGTGTCACGAGCCTTGTTGTGACTTTTCTTACCGTGATTTTGGGGTTGCATGACAGATGATGTATGCAAAGAAGGGGATAATTACCTTGTCGTGCACTTGGTCTCACTCCATTCTGGAGTTCATGCAATCCCGGCTCTTTGTACACTTGGATTTGTCGTCTTCAATGGACTAATAAGTTCGAACTGATTATGATATACTACTTTTTCATACTAGACACGTTTTGCTTGTATTAAATGTAATAGCAAAAAGTCCAGAGCTTTTGCCTGTTTTATATGGTATGCATGTACGTTGTCCTTTATTTTAAATTCTAACTACAAATTGAAGGTTTTCTCATTACGTAGGAGTACACTAATTTCCGGACATCGTTCAACTAATTTACGTATATATTACAGTGTGCATGTTTCCTGTAACTTGCCTGGATAAAAAATAGAGTCGGTAGGTTGGCGTTTATTTTGGGTTTTTCCTTGTCTTATTTATCTTTACATTTGTATTTTCTTTGTTTTTCTCTGTACAATTTTATGTGCTTGACTGCATTTTATCTATAACAGAACTGGAAATTACAATGTACGTGGACGAAACCATATTAATAGTTTGAAGACTTTTTTTTTAGCTTCCTTTCTTCTCTTTCTAAAACAAATTCCTCTGTCGGTCGGTGGAAATTTAAAGGCTTGATCGGGTTACAGATTTTTTTGTCCTGTGTTTATAAACAGTTGAGAAACCCGATAGAATTTTAAAAATACATAAACCATGTATATCCTTTGATATTAAGTTCAACCATGTATATCTTTTGATATTTAGTCTGTGTTATAATTTCTAACTCATAAATATGAATTTCATATTACTGCGCAAGGCGCCTAATAACTGAACATTTACAAAATAAAACAAAAAACAAAAACAAAAACAAAACAAAAAAAAAACTTCTTTATTTATTCCACATCAGTTTGATCAACAGTTTTCATTTTTTTTTTTAACCAAAGGCAGTGCGAGCTGAAACTAACGATATATTGAAATAAAAACCTTTAGTGCTGCACAAAGCAGAATAGATACATTTGTAAAAGTCCAGTTCCTACATGTATATAATTTTATTGTATTGTATGACTGCATTGTTCAACACAGGGAAAACCACGGAATTTCCAGTATCCAGAGAAAACCACCTAACTTCGGGTTTCCAGAGATAACCACTGAACTTCGAGTTTCCAGACAAAACCATCGATCTTCTGCAAGTACATGTAACTGAAAAACTTTATTGCAGAAATGCGTGACAAGTGCATTTTCGTTTTGCGATCACTCAAAGCCAGACGCAAACTAACACACTGGAAGTGATAGGTTGCAGATATACATGTAATACTTACTTGATCCATTTCACTGAGACTGTTACCTTTGGGCAATTATTTTCAAAACAGATAATACAACACAAAAGTAAATTCAAACAAGTGATTTAAGTATGTCTATGGCAACTTTATCCCACAACAGAAATGTTGCCACCTTTGCAACGGAGCCTGTGCTCATGTGGAATTTGACATCTGTGGGTCAGAAATCCAATTTCAGAATCTTGGGAAAATCACAGCGTTTGCAATCTTTTTGTAAAGGATAGGTTACTTTCCGTATACAAACCGTCAGGTATATAATTTACAATTTCAGCAGAAAATTATTTTTTTCGTGATATTTTATTATTACCGCTGGGTCGATACCACTGCTGGTGGACTGTTAGGCCTCGAGGGTATCACCAGCCCAAAAGTCAGGACCTCGGTACTGGCATGGATTACTTGACTACTTTATGAAATTTTAAGTTAGTGAAATTATTCAAATTATATTACAACTAAAGTTTATCTCCATCGTGCAAAGCTATCCTTTTCTTGGTTTTTACGTGTACTTTTTCGTTATTTTGGGTTGTTTTCTTGAACTTCATCATTTGATTTACTTTGGATTTCCAACATTTGGCTTCGAGCATCACTGATGAGATATGATTTGTTTAAATGATGCATCAAATTAACTTTGGTTAAATTTATCACATTTAAATTTCGACTATCATTATTATCTTCTTGTCTGCATCCATTATATTATTTACAGTTTTATTATATAAAGTTTAATTACGTAAAATAAGAGTAATATCTGGAAAAATTTTCTTATTTTTCTGTAGAAGACACGCGAGTACAATATTAATGGCTTTCTGCAAATACGCTAGAACAATATATTTCAACTGATGTACATACAGGTAGTTCATATCCAGTACATAAGGACTGGGACTAAATATAGTCTCAGAAAATGGGTTCTAGAAACGTGAAGTTAAACCATTAAGGTATCCCGTTTAAACCTTCCCTGAAAACCGAAAACGGGGAACGTCCCTAAACGTTAGAGTGATATTAATTTGCCATTCTAAATTTAAAAAAAAAAACATTAAATTATTTCAGTTTGTCAACTAAATATTTCATGTTTTATCAAAAGTCCAGCGTTTTAGTCATTTTTGTAGGTAGCTCATATGTATGGCGTCCTTGTCGCCAGTGAACATTGACACTCGACCTATTTCTGTTAATGTGACAAATGACCTTTAAGGAATCAAAGACAACAATGATTTTGAGCATGGATAGGTATATTTGCATACTGTTGTTTTATCGTTTTTTTCTGAAGTAGCAGGTTCTTTCTCCCACCTTGGTGTTCTTCACCATTTTCATTTTCTTTCTTTCTTTTTTGTCAGTCACATTTCCTAATCTTTCAATAGTTGAAATCACTGCTGGAAGTTAATCAAGTAATGCATTATTGATTAAAATATATCAGACCCTACATTTGATATTTAAAACGCTGGCTCATTTGTGTTAATATCACGATTGACCTTTAAAGAAAACAAAGACATCAATTATTGAAGAAATGTTGATTTCATCTAATTTCCTTTTTAATTCGATCTAACAACGACTTTAAAGAAGTATACGGCATTGTCCTTTATTTCTGTTTCTAACAAGAAAATAAAGTTAAGGTTCCATATAAAATATTCCAAACGTTTGTTCAACCAATATACATGGATACATGTACATATATGAAAAATGTAGCGGTAAAGATTTCCTGTAACATGCTTGAAGGACAACGTTTTAATTTATTATTCAGTTATTTATTTCTTTATTTTTGTAGATATCATATTTGGCTGAAGTTCATCTACAATATACGGTTGAATGTTGTAGATAGAGATGGGAAGGGGTCCGAGTTACATGTGTATGAACAGTCGAAAATCGAATATTTGAAGAGATAACTTTCCATTTCGAGACACCACTTACTAAATCTTCTAACTCACTGCCAGTCATCTGTGAAAACTTGTAGTAAACGAATTTGAGAACCAGACTTAAATTACTATATGACAAAGCAATTATTAACAGATAGACATGCGGGTACAGGGCAATAACTCCAAAACGATGGAGAAAATAGTCCAAAACGAAAAGTATCCTCCTCTATCTGTAAAAATTTCAAAAGAATCCGACGAATGAAAATCAAATTATCGTATTTCCCTACACCTATCTCACCTAGCTGAGCTCTTCAGTATTTGTCGTATCACGGCACTGTGACGTCAAGACGTTTGACCCGACGAGCAATGGCCGTTGACCCGAACTTATCAACGACGTCATAATGTTTGACCCGACGTTGATAAGTTTGACCCGAACTTATCACGTATACTTCCGGTTAGCTTGCAGAACATAGAAACGCTATAGTTTTGATCAAGAAAAGCACTCAAAAACAATACGATAAATCAATTATCAGGTTTTCCTTATATAGATATTGTAAAATATCAGCTGCTCGACACAATATGAAGCTTTTTAGCTCGTTCGCTACCGCTCAGTCGCCAAAAAAAAAAGCTTCATATTGCGTCTCAGAGCTGATATTTTACGCTATCAGTATGCAGAAAACCTGATAATATATACATATAGAGAACATACATCTCAAATACGGGAACACTTTATTGCGGAATCCACACTGCACGAGAGAGAAACTCTTGCAATAAATGAAATATGAAGTGATATGGGATAAATGTACTGTCGGACATATGATGACAGTATTTCCAAGATTAGCTCACCCGTTATTTCGTACTTTCTGGACAACCCTGCATTTGTGGGAACGACAAAGATGACACAGTTGTAGCGTATGTTGATATCTAACAAAGAGTGCCGCTCATGTCGACGTTATGAATGTAACAGCTTATTTTGAAGACCTTACTGTGACTTTAAGGTGTACAATAGCAATAAAAGCGTTATTTATTTGCTTGGTTTTCGCCTTGTATACTGTATGAGATTTTGTCTCATATTCATTTTATCCATGTCTCATCATATTTCATGTTAAGTTTTGGAGTAAGCTGTGTAATAATACTTTTGAAAAGCCGTTTTTAACTCTAAAGCATAAATCATACGGCTTAAAAAATGAAGAGATGGACAATATGCAAAACAGATAATCAGTATAACGTCAACTAACACCTTAGATATAAAAAAATTGTACAAAATCGTTTCAAATAAAATAATTTATTCATTTATTAAGTCGATGAATACTCCTACAGATCAAGAGCAAACATTCAAAATTTCAAATAAATAGTGCAAAATCAAGAGGATATTCAATAAAAATTAAGATTAAGAAGAAAGGAGTCTGAGAAAGAGTGAGAGGTAAGAACATAAAAATAGATGAATAAAAATCATTTCTGATAGCAGTGACCTCTATGAGATACGCTGTCGTCAGGTGAAATCCTTCAAAATATTTGTACGTTAGACAAATTCAGATCATAAATACTGAAGTTATGAAAAACACTGTAAAATGTCAACACACACGAAAAAAAAAATAAAGCTACAGAAATGTAAACCGAATAAACAGACCTAAGGTTAAAGGCTAAAGGATACAGGTCTAGAATTTCAGGACTAGTAAAACCTATTATGGATATTTTCGGTTGAAAATCACAAAGATAATATATTTGTATTCACCAACAGGTAAATGTGTCAACAATGAATGATGACAAAGGTCAAATACAGAGAAAATGGTAAAAATATTTTTCATATACACACGCTAATCTAAAATATTATTTTGTTATCTTTAAAGACCGATATATTGCACATGTACTGAAAGAAAAGAAACCTGTACATGTCTGTAATCAAGCATGGTGATCACCGAACTGTTTGATACATTTTACTCGATATCATTTTCCATTCACGCACACAAAAGTTAATATCAGTAATTTTCAAACGCTTTAGAATAGATATAATATTTTTCGCCGCTCGAAACAAATAAAAATGATGTTGTTAAATATGTATCCAAGCAATCTGCATCATTTCTCTAAATAAGTAATAACAAAAGAGAAAATTTATATACTTATAGTCGTACTGGCAGATTAAGTCAATGAAATGCTTCTCTCTAAATTTTTAAATTGTCTTTGCTGATTTATCTAAGAATTGAATGACCTTTTATGTATATTATACGACCATAAAAGTGAGGACCAGAAGCGCCTGGTGGTAAAAATATATACCAACAGTCCCCATTTTATTACAATAAAACGTAAAAATATGTATTTAATACTTAAGTTTTCAATCCCATAAATAATTTATCAAAATTCGACTTACAAACGGTTCAATTAAAGTTGCACATTAATCGTGCTAGTATCCAATCGATTGTGCTTGAGAATTTATACAGGAATCAGCAAATGTTTACGTGCCACGAATTTATTGGCCTAGAAACATTTGCTGACGTCACAATATAATTATTAAGGATTGTTAAATTATCAAGCCCTTTTCAAAGACGCGCTGTTGCAAAAACATGGAGAAAAAAATCTAAAATTTACAGATACGAAAAATTAATTGAAAAAAAAAGAACATGCGGTTTACGGGACAACTGACCTTTCTAGACAGTCAAAGAATTGCAACACTGCATTCAGATAAAAATGTTGTTGTTCGTATTATTGGAAACAGTTAGGATAGATTCTATAATCGTTCCTCTGAGGGTTTTGCAGAACTAAATGTTTTTGTTTCTGCATTCTGGAATTCATTCAGCAAAAGACACGAAGAAATTAATCTGATACACGCAATATTGTATTAAGCTAGCATTGACCACATTCCTTGAGATTTCTTTATATGTTCAAAGCAAAATATCTCAGTTTTGAAAAGAAATGTTGCAGATGGGAAAAAGCTCTTCACAATATTTACGATGATGTGAAAACATTATGTATAAAGCTATGATAGGCAAAATATCACAGGACCCACAATGGGCAATAGACTAAATAAAAACTCTTGGGCAAGATTTTATATACAATCTAACTAATGATTTCCTTTACATTCGAATAACTATACAGTTTTACTGTTTTAAATACAAAGTCCAAAGAATATCAACTATGTCATACTTTTAAACTTTCAAAAATATTTTACCTGATACAATCCGTTCCGGGCAAGAAAGTGAGATACCACTGAACTATATTAAGTTAATGATGACTATTTTACTATTTTAGTTGATGCTGTTGTTGTTTAATCAGGGATGTCCAGGTTTCTTGTAATCTTTTTTTTTCTGTTCTTTTCATTATTTGTTCATAATATCGCACATTATTAGTATCTTGACGATAGCACAATATCTTTGTTATTCCGGAGTAATTGTCATTAACTTCCTTAGGAGTATTGATCTATCTTTGTTTTTAGGACCTTTTTCCGTTCTCTGTTAGTGTTCTAATCTGGTCTTCTTTTCCGGAAGTATATCATATGTTGACGCCGTTTAATCAGTTATAATTTCCTAGCATTAATCACAAACTACGATTCGTTAAACCTCTGCGGCTTCACAATTAAGACTGTAATTTTCCTTTAGTACCTAGTTACCCTGGATATCACTGTTTTAGAGCAATTAAAGTTTCATGTGACGTCGAAAATAATTTTTTCCACTAACTTTTAACGATTTATGACGTCCTCTTGAAGACAGTCGTGGCTGATAAGATGAAGTAATAATTTACCTTTTGCTGGTAAAATTATATATTTTCAAATGACAACTGCCGTATGTGCTTTATACCACAATAAAGTAAAGTATACATTTTGATCATTATATAAATGAAAGCTGTTTATAGCTCTTCTTCAATTACATCTTGGGTGCGAATTTTGTTAATTTGTTATTCTGGTAAAAAAAATAGCCATAAAATTTACTTATATATGATTAAGCCTGTAAGAACATTTAAACTTTAGCTACTTTGAATGACAAACGTAATTTGTATCTGATTTAGATCGCTAATAAGACCTAATGATATCATTGAAGATTTGTTTGTATATCTTGCTGGTACCTTATTCTAACTACCTAGTCGAGAAGTATGCACCTAATCTTTGGACAAAAATTAATAAACATGAATACTTACCATGATTCTTTAGATGTTGAATTCCTAAAATTAGTGCAGACTTTAAAAATATATTCAAGTAATGCATACAGTCCTCCTCTGTGTATAACACATTTTACATGGAAAAAGTTACTATCTGACAGACTAAACATTTGTTCTGTTAAAATATCTTGTTCATAACAGGAGATGCTTACCTTGTCGATGCACCTGATCTCACGCTCATTTAGTGTAATTCCTACTCTGCCTTGAATTTGTCTTCTCTTTAGTGGACATTGGTTTGGGAACAAAAGTTGGTACTATACTATTATTTGTTCATACACACAGGCAGGTGTATCATTTGTTTATACAATGTATTGATAATATTTTTGTTTAGTATTATTTTCTAATGAGATATAAATGTAGTATCACTCGTCAATTTATTTTTTTTTCCTGATTAGTCTGGGCCAAAGTGTGTGAAGGCTAGGTTTACTTCCATTCGTTTGCTTGGAACCGTACGTTTTGCGTCAGAACTTTCTAATCATGTATTTATTAACATAAAACGAAAGGAGATAACAAAGCTGAAGTTTAAAACACAGAGCACAATCTGGATGAAAACATAACCAAAGGAAAATAAAGTCAGACAACACGAACTATTACAAAAATCGGGACTGAGACCAGGATAACTTGCTATAATCACGTTTATCAAAAATGTTTGAACCCAGTTGTCCATCTTGACAAATCTCAAAAGCGGAGCTGTTATATGTAACTGCATATAAGTATGCTGTTTATTTTCAAAGTAGAAGTAGTATTTCTGCAGTAGATGAGAAGCGGAAGTGCTCTAATTATCCTAATACCACTGATGTCATTTTTTTCAGTGATCTAATAGCTTCATTAATTAATATATAACCATTTTCTATGTAGCAAACAGCTTGGATTTCTCGTGTATTCCGTTCCTGAC
>JAOXYI010161676.1:0-18466 GCA_028566495.1 Lithophaga antillarum | reverse complement strand
TAATTTGTTCTCGTCCTGAATATAGCTGAAATATTGCTCGCTGGACGTTAAACAACAATCAATCAATCAATCAATTCTAGTCATTTCCCATTCATAACAAACTTCTCCAATTCATAACCGACTTTTACTATGAAGACCCATTTAATTTTCTTTGCTTCTTAATGAAATGTGAGGATGTAGACTAGCTGCATAAATTCAAGAGATGGCTACTTTAAAACGGACAATAAGTTAGCTTACACGAAAATTTATAGCTATCGCTATAGTCTTCAGACATGGTCAAAACTTTTCTATAAATTACAGAATCCCAGTGGCACAGAAGATGTATCACACAAAAGACTATTTTGTAATAAAAAAATCTCTTTCCAAAATAAGTCTTTATTATTCAAGTTGTTTCTAAAAAGTAATATAAAAGCCATAAATGATATTTGGGACATAAACAGCAAAAAATTGTAATGTAATTTACAATTTCCTAAATGTAAAAGAAACTGTATCTGAATTTTCTAGAATTAAACAGGCTATACCGCCTGAGTTCTTAAAGATTTTAAAAGGGGAGAAGTTTTAACTCGGGAATATAAATTTAGTTTGAAAATGAATCATAATCATTATGTTTATTTTGGCAATAATAAAAAAAACATCATTCAACCAAGGTTACTGAAATTGAATAATTTAAGGGAAATACTACTGAAAAGAACAAATCCAAAATGTCAGGTAAAACGGGAACAGCTTTTTGATCATGAAATAAACTGGGACAATTATAGGCAAATTTAAATCAGATCAAAATAAAAATTAAAGTCAAAGGAAATGTGTACATAACATTATTCATACTGAAAATAGACTCTGGAAAATGAACTTGTTCGATGGGAAGTGTCATTTCTGTCGACAGGGAAATAATATCGAAACTTTGGAACACTTGTTTTTCAACTGCAATGTTGCTAAAATGGTTATTAAAGAAATTGAAGAAGTGTTTCATCGGGCTCAGTTTACAGATAGACTACAATTAACCGTCGAAAATATGATATTAGGTTTTTCAGTGGATACAGATGATAATTGTAAGCTTCTGAATCTGATAATCTATCTATCAAAATGGGAAATTTTTTGAGCCAAACATAATAGAACACAAATTACAAACTCACTTTACACTAAATTATTGGGAAAAGGTCTAAAAAATAGTCTAACTACCCTTCTGAATATCAAAGCCTATAATAATATTGAAAAAAAAATAAAATACAAACCTTGATAAATATTATATATTAATTTCAGCTCCTATTAATCCAAATACTCTACATCAGTTATGATCACACTCGAATATCATGTAAACAAGGTGCAGTTAAGGTGCTTGATTTATTTAACTTGTATTCATTACTACTTGTCAATATTGTACAATTTGTGTCTTAATTTCCCATAACAAATCTTTATTTCTACTAAAATTGAATAGGTCTGAATGATTAAGTAATTTTATCATATAAAGTTGTAAAGATACAGAAGGTAAAAGTGGACTTAACTTCACCTACTTCCCTGGGTAGGTGCTCCTTTTTGTAAAACAGGGACCCTTAGATAACACTCCTGGGCTTCTAAGGTTTTATGTAATAGGAGATTTGTCAATAAAATGATTTGTAGTTGTTAAAAAAATATTGACACTGTCACAGAGTTGAGAATATCAGTCCTGCTATGATAGTTCATGTGCACCACAATAATTGTCTTACAATCAACGGTACTGTAGTAATTTCGAATGCCTGAGTATTAGAGATAACCATACTTTGCTATAACTTTCTTAATTTTAGTCAGACTTCTTTATTACATGTGCCCAACAAAAATAACACGTTGCAACATGTGCACAAATCTAAGACTAAGACTTTTTCTGAAGATACTAATTAAATCACATACCATGATATTACTGTTTTACAGTGTTTATTGACCGTTTCATTCTTCTTTGACCCACACAAGACAGCAAAACTCATCCAAAGCATACATATAGCAAGAAATAGATGGCATAACCATTGCATGGTCAGGTCTCTGATCTAAAAAAAATGTTATATAATTATTTTGCTTTAATGGACATTAGAAATATTTTTCATTAAAGTACCGGTAACTAAACAGAAAATTACTAATTGTCCAAAATACTCTATGTCACTTACCGTTTAGCAAATAACTATTGTCGTCTTTTATGTTCTAATAAGTCTTCAATGAACATAAGTCTAAAGGGAAGATAAAATATTTCCAAAACTATTAGCTTATTATTTTTTCTCACATGATAATGCAAATTATATCCTTTTCCGCTCAGGATTTACAATGTTGAGTATTTTCCACTTAAAAGTTATGTTTAAAAATTTTGTCATTATAATATACTGACTCACTAAGTGCACTACGTCTGATCAAGTTTTGTTTTTCATATTAATTTTGAAACTAATCAAAATAGGGAAACATCTTACGGTCAACTATGAGTTCGACAGAAATTTTTTTAAATATACTGAGTTTATTAACCATCGGATTTAATTCAAAATTATTCATATCAGCACTCATAACCCGCGATAAGTATAAGTATGTGCATTTTAATTTTTTCTTGTTTAATGTTAACAAACATATCTGTTTATTTTTGGGGGGAAGGGGTATATCTGAATGTTGATTCCTTTCAGTAAAATTATTTCATGTACCTAAATTTTCTTTTTTTTTTATTCTTGACAGAAAAAGGATATCACTAGCAATACAGCTCTAACCTTGTCAAAACTATGTTTAACCAAAACTGTCTGATGAACTAGTTAATGTATATTTTGTGATTTTTTGCCTTTTCTGGAATCTATTCAGAAAATAGTATGACAGTTAGACTACATACAGCTTAGCGACCAACATGGGAAAAATTATCTTCAATACATTCATGGTTTTTACGGATTTTTATTGCTGAAAGTGATACAGTACACAACAGTCTTGCAAGACAATGAGCTGTCTTACCTTCTGATATGGAAATGATGTTATTTTTTGTAGTATAGAACTTCCAAAACAAGATAGAGATACTAAATCTAGTTGTAAACACATTTTTGCATTTAATATCGTCCTTTTTGGTTTTGATGCTCCCAAACGTTTCCAATATTTTTGGTCTCGAGCGTACCTGATGAAGGTTATTCCAGAAACACCTGTCTTGCGCACTGAAATTGGTATCATACTTTTATTAATTATCAACATAACTTCATAATAATAAGAAACGTGGCTATAATACTATTTTGAATGGAAAGTATAATGTTTGTACTGAATATACCGTGAGTGTATATGAGAGGGCGTAGCCTGATCAGATAAACCCATGTCATATTAGATTTATATTATGACAGCTAACATCACCTTATGATGTTTTAGAGATCAGGAATGTTGTACTGACACTTGAAAAAGACACCAAATACAACCAGATAATTTTTTTCATGTACATGGAAATTTTTTTATTCTTGACAGAAAAAGGATATCGCTAGCAATATAGCTCAAACCTTTTCCAGTCATTTCCATGATAATATTGCGCTATTTTTTATCAATGGAATGACTGCACGTCGTTCATTAAAATTGGACCACGTTGTACGACGTTACGCTTGAATTAAATAGATCTAACGTAAAATGGTCTTTAACAGCTTTTAATCTCAATTGCTTTTGAATTAACGATAAATAGAATAAAGACAGTTTAGTTTTTGATACTGACTTCATCAGATTGATTATCAGACTCGTCCTAAAGGATTTGTCTGATATTCAACATGATAATGTCAGTACAAAAACAAAAATGACATTGTTATATATATATATATTTGACAATGTTTATTTCTTGCATAAAAACAAATATTTTAAAAACAGACATTGTGAAAAGAAGTTCTCTAGTTATTGCCTTTATTGAGTATTGATTTTACTCTGAATTTAATATCTTGGTTCTATAAAACGAAAAGATAAACAAGGAATGTCAACAATCCGGCTGAAAACAACAGACAGAACAGTCAGGTGATAAATCTGAAAAAGTACATTTGTAACGACGGTACGAGCATTTCAGAGTGATTTATGGCAACATAGATTTTAACCAATGTTGCCAAGCTAGCAAACGATTTGTTGGGGGACTATTTTTATAAAAATGATAGCACCCCCTCTCCAAAAAAAAAAACAAACAAGCAAAAAAATCATAATGATTGGGTCTCTCTTTTAGGACTTCAACTAACCTTGTCTAAAATGGTTATTTCCGAAAAGAAAATACTTTACGTGTTTAAAATAATAATAATTTATCATAGTTTCTATTAAACGGACACCTCCGATAAACGAACAATGTGTTTAAATGTAAGTTTTTATGAAATCAAGCCGTGGAAATTATTCTGGTTATTATTTAAGAAACAAGACACACATGCACATTAATTTGGTAGGTTGTGTAATGTATGTATTTCAGTGTCCTTCCACCACAGATTTTGTCATTATATTTCTTACCTGCGCACCTGGCTTAAAGCCTTGTGAGCTTTGCTTTCACTTTGTGTCCGTCGTCCGTCCGTTAACGTTATACATTTAATCGTCTTCTCTAGATCCGCTTGTCTAATTTGAACCAACCATTGCAGAGTTGAATCTCGGATGTTCGCCTTTAAGAAATATATCCGGCGACCTGGTCAAAGATGTCTGTCACAAACTCTAATTGGTAGCAAATTGGTAATGTTTTTAAAATTTTTCAGAACAACTGAGTTGGAATTATATACAACAAGTTGGTTGGTTTTTCAAGACGGCCGCCAATCGTCAGAACTACTGAACTAAGTAGAACCAATCTTGATACATATGGTCCTCGGATAATCTTTGTTTAAAATTGTTCCCGACAAGCCGTTCGGTTATCCAATATGTCTGCCATAACCGTTCATACAAATTAGCCGTAACTTCACAATATATTCATTATAAAATCTTCATCAGATCCACTGAGCCAAACAAAGCGAAACTTTATACATATGATCATTGAATAGTCCTCTTTCAAAAACTGTATTCCACAAGTCGATCCGTTATCTAAGACGTCCGGAATGGCTGTTTATCCATGGTAGCTGTAATATTACAATAAATTCATTTAAGAATCTTCATAACATCAGGACCAAATGAAGCCTTACTTGATGCATATAATTTCGGATGACCTATTCAAAATGTATTCAACAAGACGGTCGGTTGTCTCCACGATTGTTTTTGCAAGTTACATTGTAGCCGTAACTTTATTAAAAATCATTTAAAAATGTTTTTTATAATTATTAAAACCAATGGGCTAAATGAAACCAAACTTGATACATAGTCCTTGAATAGATTTCATTCAAAAGTGTTTCTGACAAGTCTGTCGACTATCCAACAAGATGGCCACCAAGGAAAGTAATTGTTGGCAATGAAGCATATCCTTTATTCTCATTGATGGACAGGCTGTAGTTTTTTCAGCAGAAAAAACAGATAATATAAAGACTTTGAATATCTGGATACACATTTGTCAAAAGTGTTCTTAAAAAGGGAGAAGATTTTAGAAGAACAGATTTCTATTTATATATACAGAGATTTGTCTATAGAGTCAACGAGGAACAAAAAGCGTAAAACCGACTATACAAAGAATAGACGACAGAGATGTTCCTATGCCAGCGAGCCGGAACAACTTTATTTTATTGTCTAACAATAAGGCAGACTTGGTAAGATTTTATTTCTGTTGGGCTGATGCTACAGCGTCCTGAAAAGTCACAGCAGAAGGGGGGTGTTTCTGATGAAGAAGCTGTAAGAAGTGACCAAGATAATTTTGATGAAGATGATTTATATGGTTTTCATGAGGAGGCAGACACACGTCTGATCTTAAATGCTATCCACTATAATAAGAATAGAAGATATGAAACATATTGCGATTTCAGCTCGAGATACGGGCATTTTAGTGATGTTATTAGCACATTTTAAGGCTATACAGCACAAAGTGTGAATAATATCAGGCACAGAAATGAAAGAAAACTATGTACACATGAAATCAACAACAGTTTACTGCTACCTGGGACAAGACGCCTCTTCAATTTCAGTCTCTCACCACGTTATGAAATCACTTTATTTTATGTGCTATTCAAGATATTTCTGGCACATTGTGACCTGATTGAGGAAATCACAGAAGGTGACCTAATGCAAGACAAATGGTAAAGACTGAAAAGTTTGTGCGTCGTCTTTATAGCTAGACTGTACTGTTAAGACTGATGAGTATATATTATCTGGCTTTCTTCATAATGATATCGTCAAATATCAGTTGGAATATGAAACTTTTCTGAACGAGTATCACATTTGAAATTTTAAAGTCAAGGTTTTTACACATGAAATAATTGCAACGCAAATTACTAGTGCGCAAGACATTGATATAATTGGGTCAAGCATTATGACGCCATTCTGCCATTATTTGAGTTTTACCAGTCAGCATAGCTGCCGCAGATAGAAATAGGAAAATGCGATAAGACAAGATTTTTGAATGTGTCATAAGTGTAATCTACTGGAGATATTACCTCTGACTACTGATGCATTTACGTTACACATTACAAGGGCTCACTATCAGGCACTAGTATGTTAACAAACTGACACTCAAAAGCCGGTTTGCCACTTCTACCGGAATCTGGTTGAAATTAGTTCCTATTCCAATGAGAAAGATTCCTATACCTGTTGCATGTATGGAAATGGTTTTGTGTGGTTTCAAAACAGGATGCAGGTAGATGAGATGCAAATATGAAATGTATATAGGAAATGATATTATAAACCACTTCTAATGTACTTAGCCTCAGTTATGATGTTTAAAAAGTGAATTAGACATTGTTAATAATATAAACTGTCATAAAAATGTCCGATTATAACAGGTATGTAACGTTTACCACCATAGTTGCATTTATTAATTAGTGCTTACAGTTAATTAAAAGCTGTTAGTGTGTTGGATGATTTCCTTATGCCAGAGTCAACAACATAGGCTTTCGATTTATTTTCTTTCAGACTGCTGGTTAATACGCTAAAAATGACCCTTTCGTACAGATGTCTACTTAATACAAGTTATTCAGTTAAGTTATGTTTCAAAATATTATATTAGTATTCTCATAGTGATAAAATTTTCATAACATTTTGTCACAGTCATGAATTTAATTTTGTTAACTTGTCCATTGCTATAAATTTTGCTTAATATCGTCCATTTTGAAAATATGGAAATTACGTCATATTGCAGAAATTTTTCATCTTGACAACATTGGTTTTTGGATTCAATATACCCAAATTATGCTAAAGAAATATGATGCTACAAACACGCTTGTACATGTAACTTTTCCCAAATTATTTCCTGACTTATGGAAGGCAGTAGCAGCGCAGTAGGTTGCGAATTTGACGCTAAATGGTGTCCAATCAAATTCAATGCTACTGTGTCATTTCTTATGTTGTCCACTGAAATGTGACATAAAAAATGTACTGCATTAGAAATTAACATCTGCATAAAACGGATGCAAAAGAGCAGTGTTGACCACATACCATACACTGCATGAAAAAGTGGATTTAATGTAATTTATATTTGGTGTAAATTTCAGTTTCAGAATTTAAGTTGAATATACCTTGGATTATATTTCAAACTTAAAATAATTTACCATTCTGATTAAATTCTGAATTTTGTATAGTTTAGTGAGGATTTAATGGAAATTAAACTTTAAATTTATTTTAATTTAATTCTTAATGTAAATTAACTGTAAATTCAAGAACTTAATTGTTCAGTTAAATGAAATGTAAACCAGTCTTAAATGTAGAATTTAATAGAGGATTAAACTAAAATTTTATTTTTAAATTTGACATTAAAAGTACATATAAGTATAGTTTAATTTGAAATTAAATTCAACTTTTCGTGCAGTGTTGTATATTGTATAGTTGTCACATTCCAGGGAATTTGTATAAAAATACTTTATTTACTGCGATAAGATTAATTGGCATATTGTGCAATATATCATGAGTAGCTGAATTAGATTACTGTCGAATTAATAAAAATGAAAATAAATACATCTGCGCACACATTTACTACATTTACTATGTCAATCGCTAGATTCGACTACATGACAAAATACATTTTCGAGTATTGAAACTATATATTTATACCGCATTTGGTCCACTGGTCTAGAGCACTAGACATAATACAGGCGATTGGGTAACCAATATCTTATAAAAATGTTTATGTGATATTGTAACATTATAATTAGCACAACAGAAACTAGACGTACACTTAAAACATTGAACTCAGTCTAATGTCACCACATACCTGCAATTGAATAAAAAATATGTTGAGTACTGTCAGCGGTGAGCAACTTCATGAGAACTGTTTTGTTTTTTTTTTTTTTTTTAATATCGTTGAAAATGTAAAATAAATGGTTTTGTAACCCAGTCATTTCCAATTGTACATATTTATACCATAATGATACGATGTTTTAAGATACTTCTGATTTGTACCACTCTATAAATTTTTCAATGCCTTCATCTAATGAAACATGTGGATAATAGTCAAAAACAGATCTTGCTTTTGTTATGTCTGCATATGTTGACATTACATCTCCTTTTGCCATGTCAACATAGTTTAGAATTGCTTTTTTCCCCAACGCTTTCTCCAGTTTTTGTATAAATGTCATCAAATTTTGAGGTTCCCCACGTCCTAAGTTTACAATTTCGCAAGTAAAGGAAACATCTAAACATTTAATGATTCCATCTACTATATCATCAATGTACGTAAAATCTCGTGATAATTTTCCATAATTAAAAACTTGAATCGGAAGGTTATTATCAATATTTTTAGCAAATAAATAATATGCCATATCTGGTCGCCCCATTGGGCCATACACTGTAAAGAATCGCAAACCAATTGACCGTTGCTTGTATAAATTCCAGTATACATTGGCGATTAGTTCGTTTTCACGTTTTGTTGCCGCATATATAGATACTGGTTTATCAACACAATCATTCTCTGAAAATGGAACTTTTCCGTTTCTACCGTACACTGAAGAAGATGATGCATATATCAAAGGAATGCCTCTATGTTTTAATGTTTCTAACAAATATACAAAACATTGAACATTTGATCGAACATACGCCTGGGGGTTTGTTAAGGAATATCGCACTCCAGCTTGTGCTGCTAAATGAATAATATGTGTGATATTAAAATCTTTGATAATTTGTTTAACTGCACTTGAATTGCACACATCTAGATTTGTGACTAGCCCTGATATCTTTGCCCGCCTTATTTTTAATGTCACATTATAATAGTCATTAAAGTTGTCAATGCCTATAACGTTTACATTGTTGTTTTTCAAACGCATAATTACATGATGTCCTATAAATCCAGCACCTCCAGTTACTAAAACATGCTTATTTTGCTTCTTTAGTATTTGCCAAGGTAGTTCTTTTCTAGACATTTTTGAGTATCGTGTCGGTAAGTAACAAAATTGGATCACAACAAACGTTAGTACAATACTGCCTAAAATATACATCTTGCAAAATTTTATAAACTCAATGTTCAGTGCCATGTCCGGAATATCTTTGTAAGAATAGATCTTAAAATATTAAATCAACCTAAAAAAATGTTTTTTTTTTCTTCACACTTGGTCAACAGGTGATCAATCAACATAGGTACGATTAGAGAAGTGTATGACTGGTGCGATTATAGCTGAAAACAGCGATGTTGTGACATAAATGGTTATTAATTTACACACTATTTTTGTGGTGATAAACAACGCAAATTATCAAACGCGCAAGTCAGTCTTCATACTGAACAACAGGTCTTTTGTGAGTAATATATGCTGCTGTACTCAATTCATATATCTCGAAATGTTTTAATATGCATCCAGAATATCTTAACTAGAAAGATGTCGGTTAAACTAGTACGTTTGAGCATACTTGAGAAACATTTTGAAAACTGATGAAGAATTATTTCTTTTGACATTTTTTTATCATAATTGGCTTATGGAAATATGATTTCTACACATACTTAATCATGCGAACCTTAAAGAATATTTAACAAAACATTATTTCAGTGTTTATGCTACAAAAAATATTTGTTATATTTTCATCCAAATTTTTCGTGAAAAATGAGCTAGCGAATATTTTTTTAATTTTGTTATATTTTGTGAGAAATGCCTTTAAAATGAACAAAAATAGGCAGATTTTCTCTAAAAAATGTCTTATTGAAAAAACAGGGGTGGGTCGGGATGAAAATATAAGAATTTAATTTAGGCCTTTCTGATATTTCAAAGTCATCAATAACATATTTTGTTTTGGATTAGATTAAAATATCGTTATCAACCGTTTAAAGTCACGAGTGTGCCCTTGTCTACATTTGTATAATTGTTAAACGCTATTAAGTTTGACAATAACAATACTGCATTATTTGTGGATTCCTTGGTAAATCGGTATGTTCTATATTCTTTACTGCATCTGGAATAAACACTGAATTTTTTCTGTAAATGCATGCATATCCGTCATGTAGACTATCAAATCGAAACGTCCCACTGGTTTCAAAAAGACGGTTTTTCTCTAATACTGGCTGTTTTTGTTTTTGCTTAATTAGTATAATGACTGCATATTGAACCACAGTTCTTCTTACTTCCGTCTGCTTTAAAAAATTAAAGCGTAGACAAAACCTGGAGAATTGTAAAAAAATTATCATGGATGTTTTAGATGGGCTGCGTGTAAATGTATTTATTTTTCAGTGTGACATCAGCGTTTCATTTTGACGATTCCAATAAAATAGACATATCCACAAACAAGAGTAATGCGTCAGCCTTCATCATCTTTAGATATGATCGAAAGGAAGTAAAACCTTATCCTTGAAACAATTCTGGAAAGTCAAAGGTACAAAAGACTTCCGTAATTTGCTTTTCATAGACGACAAAGCAAATCGATTGATATAAGAAAGGAGAGAGAAAACCGAAGGAGCATTCAAGGTGGAACAATCCGAGGACACAGGCAACATCGGGAACAAGGAAGTCGAGAACAAACAAGCAACACACGAACACGCAACAGAAAAACACCACAGAAAACCTAAAAAAGTAGATGAGCACTAAAAACCGGGAGTTAACCTAGGTGCTCCGAACGGTAAACAGTTCTTGCTTCCAATTAGACACCCACCGTGTTGCTCATGTCAAGACCGGTAAAAAGTCATGTTCGGTAAGAGGAAAGAACAAAACTACGGCAAAGGGAAAAGATCTGTCTTCATTTGGGAAACAGGTATTCCGTAACGGTCAACTATTTCATGGTGCCGACTGTAGAATATTTGAAGAGATGATTTTAGCCTAGGAGCAATGTACCCTTGCTTGAGCTGCTTTTGCGTCAGCAGCTGAGCCCTGTGCAGAAAATTACTGTATTGGCAACAGGCTCTAGAATAGCGTATGAATTGTGAAATATAAACTGCATACGCCGATGCTGCTGGAATGTTGCTACTGATGAATGGGAAATTGACAGTTGGAAAGGTAAAGTCATCACGTTTGTTGTAGAGTTGAAAAATCCTGGAAAGGGCTAGTTGCTACCAAACTTTGGGTAAATGATACATTTATGATCCCCTTTAAGAATTATGGTTGATGACCCAAACCAACATTAAACATGGCTGCCAACGTTACTGAATATAGAAAATTTGACAGTAAATTCAATAAAAAATTCGTAAAAATCCTGTAAAGGGCAAATGATACATTTATGATCCCCTTTAAAAATTATGGTTGATGACCCCAACCACTATCAAACATGGCTGCCACTTTTACTAAAAATAGAAAATTGTCATGGTCCATGACTTTGTCACATTTTAGGGCTCGGGTTCATTTCTCAGTAACCACACATCATACAGCAACCATATATGGTCCACACATTAACCAGGAGATGTACATGTCAGCCTGACACATGTCACATGACCTTGACCTCTTTCACAGTCCACTGACTTTGTTAAATTCAGTTGTGTTTCTCAGTAACCACACTTCATGCAGCAACCATATTTGGTCCACACATTCATCATGAAATATACATGTCAGTCTGACACATGATACATGATCTTAACCTCAATTTCTCTGGCTTCCAACTGTTAAAGTTGCATCACATTTTCGTGCTCAAGCCCATTTCTGAATAACCATGCATCATACAGCAACCATATTTGGTCCACATATTCATCAGGGCATGTACATATGAGCCTGACATATGTCACATGACCTTGAACTCATTTTCTTAGTCCATTGACATTGGTAAATTTATGTCCTATTTTTGTGCTCAGGCTCATTTCTGAATAACCACAGACAGGCGAGACATATTTGTGTGTCCACCCTTGTTTAGTTCAGCGGTTTTATTTTTACGTAGTAATGTTTCTTACCGTCTGTAGATGAGCACTGAGGTCTGGAATTTTTGTTCTTGGGTTTAGGGCCAATTATAGGGTCGAAAAGGGATTTCTTGAAATAAGCTTGTCATGAGAACTCCTCTTTCATTTTTGAGTTCAGTGGTTTTATTTTTGTACAGTAATATTCCTTTCCACCTGTAGATGTGCTATGATATCTCAGTTTTTTTATTTGTAGGTATGGGGATCCATTAAGGGGTGAGAAGGGATTTTGTTGAAGTAAGTTGAATCTCAACTGCAACATGCAGTTGTGCAGTAAGGTTTCCAAATTTCCATTTAAAGGTGGGAAAAGTCATCAGCTGTTAAGTGGGGGTATAGCTGTTGTTTCTGACAGCAGCCAATACTAGTTCAAATTGTATTTATTGTTAGAAAATGAAAACATCTAGGTTTTCTTATTAACCAGCCTGCCAATTTGAATCAAACTTAACATCAATCATCTCAGTGGGCTGATAATATACACCAGATGAGCAAAACAGATTTATGTGAGCCTCTTTTTACAAATTACTAAAGTGTACACGTATATGTACAAAATTTAGGTTTTAAAGCCTCATATATTTTAGTTTCTATATTGAGAGTTTGTACATAGAACACGTAGAGTACAACTGACAAAGAATAGATTGATTTCTTATATAAATGACCATGTTGGACTGAAACTATGTTGATGTTATTTTGTTAGGGCTAGACGCACGTGGTTTCATGGAGTGCTGTATTGAAAAATATGGAGATTTCAGTCCAGAGAGAGAAAAAACGTTACTGCCTCCCTTTGTTAACAAGAAATTCATTTTTGAAGAATACATGGAGACTGTCGGACCCCATATAAAGAAACAACACTTTTACCAGTTGTTCAAGAAGAATTTTGCTCAGTCTGTGAGTTTTGCAAAGGTATGAGATAGAATCAAGTTTGGATTTATTAACAGCTTAGTCTGGTTTACACATTTCAGTTTGAATTTATTAACAGATCATTCTGGTTTGGATATTATTAACAGTTCAGTCTGATTTACACAATTCAGTTTGGATTTATTAACATTACAGTTTATACATAATTACAAACCACAAAAGGTATGAAAGATATATGATAAATAAGTCTGTCACTAGGCTTTCCCATAAATGGAACAAGGTGAAAAAAATATGTGTCAGAAAACAAAACAAATGAAACTTTCCAAAATATTCCTCTCCCCCACCCACTTAGGTCTCATTCCCAACTTGAACAGAGCAATCATCAATAATTTATTAGAATGATGAGCCTATTTACAAGAATGATTTTAATAATTTATGCATGTAAGCTAAATAGCACTACAAGGCATCTCCAATTAGGCATGATACAAGTTCACTGACCAAAACATCACATATGAAACACAAACATGGTCAGAAAAATGTTCATAAAATAAATGGGGGCATTTTTGCTAGGAAAATTGGGGCATGTTTGTAAAAGAAATGGGGGTGTTTCGCTAAAGAAAACGTGGGTGTTCTTTGTACAAAAAACAGGTAAAAAAATGGCATTTTGGTCAGATTTATGGTGGCATTTTGGAAAGATGTATGGGGGTGTTTAGGCAAGATAAATGGGGGTGTTTTGGTCATATGTATGTGGGGGTGATTTTGATGTTGGGAAAAAAGTGGGGGCATTTTGACCTGTTACAGTAGTAAATAGGTCACAGGTCAAATAGAGTAAACAAGGGGGTGTATTCAGGTCTGAAGTGATCCTGGTAACAGATTTTGTGTCAGCTGTGGCTGGTATCACTCTGGTCAAATAAGGTTAGGTTTGTTAATGCCCTGGTATTGGGTCTGCAGTCTCCCTCGTCAGAAGACAACACAGTATTTATAGTGCTGGCCCATGGATGTTCACAGACCCATGGTAGCTATAGTAATTTGTGGGCTTCCCATGTTCTGATTGGTTAATAGGTTTCTTCCAGTTCCCACGATCGCACCAGCACAAATGACATACAGCCGGTTGAATGGTGGATGTTTTGACAAAGTAAAGGATCGAAATAGAATCACTGGGGCTTAATGGAACTTAATCTTAACAGAAAGGGGCCACGGTTACAGTATATAGACCTAACATAAATAAATGAGCTGGTTAAGAATGTGGGACAAAGATTATACAGGGAGAACTAAAGCTGGAAACATGTCGTTGAATCCCCTCCATCCTTGGTCAAACATATGAGGAGCGAACTCTGTGCCTTACAGTACACTTCCCATAAAATAATACAAAAATATACAATAACGATATAAAATACATGTTTCAAGTTACTAGTGTTTATACAAATGCACTGACTGCCAATGAATAACAATGATCGGCAACACAAACATGCGTGAAAATAGAAAAATAAGAACTGTCATTTACTAGCCAGCACAAACCTGTGAAACCTAGCTACCAACCTAACACCTAACTGTGACAATACAACTGACATTAACAGAATTAAACAACAGTTCCATTTCTGTTACTAGATAAAAAATATTATTAATCTGATATTAATGGTGTATATGATTATTTAGAAGGTCCACCTTCAGCTCGCCATCAAACCGTGTTTGGATCTTCTAAATAATCATATTCAACAATATCAGATTGATAACTTATAATATGGTACATTTGTATTGCAGTAAATTTTTGACTCCCAAAATGTAAACAAATTTCAGATTTTGTCAGAATGAGCCATACTGACATTTTTGGTCTTAATTATATTTTTGATCTTTGTAGAAAATAATTTAGTATGTTGATATTTTCAGACAAAGAATATAAATCCTTGTGATATTTGCTTAAAGGCAAGTAATGAGCTGCCAAAGTTGAATGATCCAAAAGCTAGACAGAAGTTAAAGGATGATTTGAAAATACATTTAGATAGACAGTGGTAAGTAAAGATTTACTGAAGTTAGCATCTTATTCTCTAATTATATTTATATATGCCTATTTTTCTTGCACATTTACTGATTTTACATGCCACAGATTTACTCAAATGCAGAGATCTCATCAGGATATCAAGGTCTCCTGACCAAAATGTAACTAAACATGTGTGATGGTGTGATAGAAAATGTTTGTATCAATTTCCAGTCCTTTCCAGTTATTGTGTTACATTTTTTTGTTTTTTGTATATTTGTCAACCTACCAAGCATATTATTATACCCCTGCTCTGAAGGAGTAGGGTGGTATACTGGTTTCACCCTGTCCATCCATCCATCCGTCACACTTTTTCGTAGCATTTTTCTCAGCAACTACAAATCACAGCTCCTTGATATTTGGCAGTGATCTTTTTATAGGCATGCCATACTGTGTCAAGCAATTATCAGATTTGCTGCATATCCACTTTCTGTTTGACAACTACATGTAGTTTTGCATGACCAGTCTTCACAATAAACTTATTTGCCCACAGGCCCGCACCATCTTTTTGAGATCTTTTCTAATAGATTATACTGGCCTGCAAGAGAAATTCTTACAGGCCTGATGGTATTTTCACAGACCTGGGCTGTTGGGCCTGTGGCTAACTGTGAAGACTGTTAAATGACCTTTGTCTAGGTATGCCATACCGTGCAAAGCAATATCAGGTTTGCCGCACACTTCCTGTTTGACAACTACATGTACTTTTGCTTGATATATTAAGTTCAGTAAATTTTCTTAACATTTTTCTCAGCAACTACAAGTCACAGCTCCTTGACATTTGGCAGTGATCTTTGTGTAGGTATGCCATACCTTGTAAAGCAATATCAGATTTGCCACAGATCCACTTTCTGTTTGATGACTACATGTATTTTTGCTTGATAGTAAAGGTAGTAAATTTTTGTAACATTTTTCTCAGCAACTGCTTGATATTTAGCAGCCATACAGTGTAAAACAGTTTCAAACAAGTTGTTTATCCACTTCCTGTTGATGACTACATAATACTTTCTCTTTGTATATAGCAAGAGCAGTGAATTTTTGTAACATTTCTCAGCAACTACAGTTCACATGTTTTTGATATTTGGCAGCAAGCTTCATCTAGGTATGCCATACCGTTTAAAGCGATTTTAGACTGGTCACTTATCCATTTCTTGTTATTTCTATTTACATTCTTTAGGAGGGAGTGGGGGTAAACATTTGTGAGGATTGGTGCACAGTTCCCACTTGTATTATAATTGTTTGTTAATTGTAATTAACTTCAGGGAATTGGATTAGTTTAAGAACTTTGTTCTTGTTTCCAAATTCCATTTTTTAATTTGTCATGTCAAGATTTCGTTTCATTTATATATTTGTTGTTTGTAATGTACATATGACAAATTAATTAATAAAATATCTTAATTTCCAGTACTGTCCAAAAATATATCTTTTGAAAATAAGATTGTTTCAGTGCATTTATTATATACAGATACAAATACATTATTTTATAATTCGCCTTACTAGATTACTGCAAAATTATATATATATATATATATATATACCTGTACCATCTACACTACTTGTAAGTACCGTCACTTTCTTCTCTGAACTTACATTCTTTTCATGTAGTCTCTGCTGTTAAATGTTTTGTTCAGTGTAATCCCTTTGGATTTGAATCAAACTTCACACAATTGTTGTCCATGGCCCAAGAGTGTATCATGACCTTGACCCTAGGTCAAATCTATAAGGTCAAGGTCACAGCAATTAGAGATATGAAAATTGTGTCTGGACTATCTGTAACTTTGTAATGCAGTGTTGTGTTTTAATCAAACTTCACACAATTGTTGCCCATGGCTAAAGGATGTGTCATGACCTTGACCCAAGGTCATATCTATAAGGTCAAGGTCACAGCAAGTAGATAAAAGAAAATCATGTCTGGGCTATAACATTAAATTGCCGTTTTAGATTTGCATCAGACGTCACACAATTGTTGCTCATGACCCAAGGATATGTCATGACCTTGACCATAGGTCATATCTATAAGGTTAAGGTCACAGCAATTAGATACCTCAAAATCTTGTCTGGGCTGTAAGTGATACCTGGTGTTTGTAATACCCCTTTGGATTTGAATCAAACTTCGCACAATTGTTGCCCATGCTCAGAGGTGTGTCATGATCTTGACACAAGGTCATATTTATAAGGTCAAGGTCACAGCAAGTAGAGATATATGAAAATCAAGCACAGGTCACAGTTTTATAATGCCTGCTTGTATTTGAATCAAACACACAATTACTGAACTTGATTCCAGTATATGTCATTACTTTGGACCAAGGTCATATCTTAAAGATCAAGGTAAAAACAGGCCTTAATATATTCAGTGGTTGGAAACCTTAAGTACATGTGTGTGTGTGGATGTATTAATGCCGCTTGGCAGACAGTTTTAGTGATACCTGGTGTTATTGTTGCCCACCGCCAGACAGTATGTCGCAAATAAGGTTAGGATGTCTGTCTGCAAGGTCAAGGTCACAAACTTAGTTCACTTCACATACTCCGTATCCAAATATATAAAGTCCTGTCCAGCTCAGAACTTTTGATTAGATGATGTGTTACGGAAAACAAAGTGGGGGCACGTTGGGTATTAACCCCGCCTTGCGGACAGCTCTAGTTCTTTCCCAATTTGTTTGATATGATTCCTATAAAAATGAAAAAAAATCAGAATGCAATTAGAAATCAAAATACACAACATGTACCTGTATTATGATATTTTTTATTAGTTTTCTTGAGTATTTTTCTTTTTCGTAGCCAAGAACGACAAGATTACTATAAAAAGAAACAAGAAGCTTGTGCTAAGCCAGCAGATGCATTAAGCATAATACTGGATGGAATGGATCAGTCTAAAACTAACATCCCACATTTTAGGGGATGGTGCAGAGCTAAGGTAATATAAATTTCCCTTTTCAGGTTTATTATGATTATGAGTATTTGCAAAATGAACTTTTATTCTACCAGGGATGTCATTAGAAGCCGGCAACCGGCGAAAATCGCCGGCTAAGAGACTATCTATCGCCGGCTACTTGAAAATCAAAAATGGTATAAGGTACTTTAAATTTTTGTGAAGCGATATTTAAAGAAATCGTGAAAATCTGTTTGTAAAGTTTGCGTGTCGTTTATGTACACCGAGATTTTTTAGAATCGTCATTCGCGGATTTTCCCTGTTCTAAATTTAGTTTTTAAATCATCTATTAGCCAATCGTCTGTTAGAAAGTTAC